>JASANE010006544.1:0-20804 GCA_030248225.1 Trileptium ribeirensis | reverse complement strand
ATTTAGTGAAAAAAAAATGAAAAATTAGGATTGTAGCAACGCAAACCCCCTGGTAGCCTACTAGATTCCTCGACAAATATACCTTATTCCTTAGAAAGCTGTTATAAACTAACCCTAGCTATGCAGGCATTCGATCAAATACGACTTATAATATAACATAATATTATTCATAAAAAATCAAGATGCGCGAAGCTGGGGTTCCGGGGCTCACCCCGTGAGGTTTCAAAATCGTCCCCTCATCCCTAAACCCTTGTTTACCACCGCCCAGCCACCACTGATGCTCCGCACCCCACCTCGTCCAGGCGCCGAAGGCTGCACACAGGAAATTTTTGCAACTATAAGGAAAAGTTGGCAAATAATTGGCTAAAAATTGAGGTAGAAAGGGCAAAAATGAGGGTGCAACGTTGGATCGGCGGCTAGCAGTCGGAAGTTTCATTCATTTCTCATAACCCCCGCCTTTAAGGTGGCCCCACTCCCCTAAGGCTTCCTTAAAAAAATCCTCATGAAACCTTGGAGCGTCAGCACGTATGGGATGTTTATGATTTTTGATTTAAATTTTAATAACTTACTGTTGACTGATTGCACATAGATAAAGACTGTGATACATCGATTACGCTTCGTGTGTAATTACACTTTTTGGTATAATGTGTAGAAATTAGTTTATACGCACAGCTGCAACACATAGATCAAATGGTCCTGCTGAAACCAAAACCGATCAGATCCGTTTGTTATGAAGTCAAGCTATAACGGAACAGGCACAGCAACATTAAGAATATAACTACGGCGATAAGGTGTTAATTTAATTGAAGCAATTAATTGAAGCCATTCTGTATATGTTACTGCCAAACTATGTGAAGAACTAGGCTCATAGTTGAAAGCCGACACAGATTTTAAATGGCTGAGCTAATATATGCTAGTAGAGGAATAACTAGGGTTCAATAACCTTCAAGTATCCCTTGAAGGTGAGTAATTTTGAACGATGGAGCAAAAGTTTCTGCGAAAGAAGGGTGTATAGTCCTTTAAACAAAGCCCTCACAGTAAACCTCAGTATAATACAATTCCCCATAATTTGCGTGTCCTTTATCAGACATGCGCATGCTTAAGGTCGGAGGTTTCATGGAGGGCTGCATCATGTCTACGGGAATTTTCAGCGTTAGCAAAAAGCACATATAGCTTCGGCGGCTGCGCAGTCTCCAAGGAGGTTGGGTAACCTGCCAGGGATAGCGTGCCCCTCGAGGTAAGAGAGGTGTGGAACCAAGGGTGCTGCAAGCTTCATATGAGCACGTATAAATTAAACGGGTAATAATCACTTCAATTTGTCCTCTACCACTGCATCGAATCTCCCAATTTACCATCAGCTCCTAACTAAATTTCCTCAACTTGCCAATTAATTTTCTCCTCATTATCAATACTCTCAATATACTCCCTCAATTTTTTGAATAATTACTACACTTCTTGTCGAAAAGATACAAGCCGAGTATTCAGACAAATATTATTTATGGCGTCCTCTACGAAGCACGCAAGCTCGATCTACGAAGTAGAGGTGGACACATTGTGTTTTTTGGTGGATTCGCCAAACGTGACTATCATACATGCCGAACAGAGGTTTGGGGGCTACCTATGAGGCCTGAAACTTCCCTCCATCCGGTGCGCGGGTTGGTGCTTGGGGACCGGAGCCTTCTTGCGCATCTGCTTACCTACCAAGGAAAGATCGCGGACCCATCGAATGAGTCCAACAAGCCTCAAAGGGATAACCCCTCGCTATAGCACTCATCTGGCAGTTTTTTTGTACGTAAACACAGTTGCTATCATTAAGTATTTCTTTACATAAAGCAGACAAAGTTATTTAGCAGCATCTAACTGTCATATCACTAAAAGCTTAATGAATATTTGCATTGAGAGATATATTTTCAGAAAGTAGACGAGACGAGAAGAACCTGGACAATTTCGTTACAAACTTCGAAAAAGTTTTTCATTTTCAGACATATAGCCACGGTATATCATCCACAGCTCGGACGCCATATTGGTAAGGAAGCAGGAGAACTTGCATTCAAATACGTTACACAGATACATCATCTTATAACACTCCATTCAACAATCACTGCTGAATTAACGACAAATTAATACATATTGAAAAAAAATTGCTTAAAAAAGGATACACATTCTACAAAAACTCAGCAAGCATGGAATCATGCGAGCGAGTGGAACGAGAATTTTGGCTCTGGAGGGGGCGTTGAGTAGGTCCAGTTTGTGTGTCTGTGTCTGTGTGTCTGTGTGTCGCACCTGGATCTCGATAACGGCTGGGCAGATTTTGATGCACCATAGCTCATTCGAACCGCAATAGACGATTTAGGTGTTGTGACGAAACCCGATTTTTGAATTTTTTGCCGTGAGAAAAGTTATGAGGCAAAATGACGTCATTTTAGCCCATTTTCGAGCACCCCCTCCAGTTTTTGCGACTTTTCTCAATAAGTATATTCGCAAAACTACAATCCGCAAACTAATAGACCTATTCCATGTAGCTTAACCAGGGCTTTCCAATGATATATAACAAGTTTTTCAACTACTTCCCAATCTGGAGTCTATAAGCTTATAGTTGGCGCCAAATTTCATATTTGGTGAAAAGCGTGGGAAATGCACCTAAATGTGTGTTTTTTGTTGCTTTTAGTGTCTTATATAAGGTTTCCTGGGCAGATAAACTCATTGCAAATGTTAAAAATATTGTTGGGCAAATATTTTTTACACTTCTGGTTCATACTTGGCGTAAAAAAATGACGTTTTCGAAATTTTTGGTGACAAGTCGTGGGAAAAGCACCTGAATGTGTGTTTATTCTTGGTTTTAGTGTCGGATATGGGGTTTTCTGGGCCGAAAAGCTCATTGTGAGTGTCAAGAATATTGTGTGGCAAATATTTTTCACACTTCTGCTTCGGGGGATTGTTCGCACCACTCGAATTCTGGCTCGCAAGCGAGCTTCACTAGTGTTTAAAAAGTTTGGTTGTGTCTATGGTTTTGCTTGTAATATTAATTATTAAAACGAGATTGCTGGTAACGAATACAGATTGTGACGAATGTAGCTGTGAGTGGACTAATCTGACAGAAAGTGTGTATCAAGGAGTAAAGAATAAAGGACTTGTATTTGCAGTTTTATTACTGGATCAGTAAAAGCACAATATAATCTGCATATTATTATTTTGCCAAAACCACCTGAGATTGTTGAATGGAGTGTTATAAGATGATGTATCTGTGTAACGTATTTGAATGCAAGTTCTCCGCTTCCTTACCAATATGGCGTCCGAGCTGTGGATATATACCGTGGCTATATGTCTGAAAATTGCAAACTTTTTCGAAGTTTGTAACGAAATTGTCCAAGTTCTTCTTGTCTCGTCTACTTTCTGAAAATATATCAATGCAAATATTCATCAAGCTTTTAGTGATATGACAGTTAGATGCTGTATATAACTTTGTCTGCTTTATGTAAAGAAATACTTAATGATAGCCACTGTGTTTACGTACAAAAAACTGCCAGATGAGTGCTATAGCGAGGGGTTATCCCTTTGAGGCTTGTTGGACTCATTCGATGCGTCCGCGATCTTTCCTTGGTAGGTAAGCAGATGCGCAGAGGCTCCGGTCCCCAAGCACCAACCCGGGCACCGGATGGAAGGGAGTTTCAGGCCTCATAGGTAGCCCCCAAACCTCTGTTCGGCATGTATGATAGTCACGTTTGGCGAATCCACCAAACACAATGTGTCCACCTTGACCTCGCAGATCGAGCTTGCGTGCTTCGTAGATGACCATAAATAATATTGTCTGAACTCGGCTTGTATCTTTTCGACAAGAAGTGTAGTAATTATTCAAAAAATTGAGGGAGTATATTGAGAGTATTGATAATGAGGAGAAAATTAATGGGCAAGTTGAGGAAATTTAGTTAGGAGCTGATGGTAAATTGGGAGATTTATGCAGTGGTAGAGGACAAATTGAAGTGATTATTACCCGTTTAATTTATACGTGCTCATATGAAGCTTGCAGCACCCTTGCGTCCAGACCTCTCTTACCTCGAGGGGCACGCTATCCCTGGCAGGTTACCCAACCTCCTTGGAGACTGCGCAGCCGCCGAAGCTATATGTGCTTTTCGCGACGCTGAAGGTTCCCCGAGACACGGCAGCCCTCCATGAAACCTCTGACCTTAAGCATGCGCACGTCTGATAAATGACACGCAAATTATGGGGAATTGTATTAATTGAGGTTTACTGTGAGGGCTTTGTTTAAAGGACTATACACCCTTCTTTCGCAGAGCTTTTGCTCCATCGTCCAAATTACTCACCTTCAAGGGAGACTGGAGGTTATTGAACCCTAGTTATTCCTCTACTAGCATATATTAGCTCAGCCATTTAAATCTGTGTCGGCTTTCAACTATGAGCCTAGTTCTTCACATAGTTTGGCAGTAACATATACAGAATGGCTTCAATTAATTGCTTCAATTAAATTAACACCTTATCGCCGTAGTTATATTCTTAATGTTGCTGTGCCTGTTCCGTTATAGCTTGACTTCATAACAAACGGATCTGATCGGTTTTGGTTTCAGCAGGACCATTTGATCTATGTGTTGCAGCTGTGCGTATAAACTAATTTCTACACATTATACCAAAAAGTGTAATTACACACGAAGCGTAATCGATGTATCACAGTCTTTATTTATGTGCAATCAGTCAACAGTAAGTTATTAAAATTTAAATCAAAAATCATAAACATCATACGTGCTGACGCTCCAAGGTTTCATGAGGTTAGAAGCCTTAGGGGAGTGGGGCCACCTTAAAGGCGGGGGTTATGAGAAATGAATGAAACTTCCACTCTAGCCGCCGATCCAACGTTGCACCCTCATTTTTGCCCTTTCTACCTCAATTTTTAGCCAATTATTTGCCAACTTTTCCTTATAGTTGCAAAAATTTCCTGTGTGCAGCCTTCGGCGCCTGGACGAGGTGGGGTGCGGAGCATCAGTGGTGGCTGGGCGGTGGTAAACAAGGGTTTAGGGATGAGGGGACGATTTTGAAACCTCACGGGGTAGCCCCGGAACCCCAGCTTCGGCATGATTTATGAATACTATGTTATATTATAAGTCGTATTTGATGGAATGCCTACATAGCTAGGGTTAGTTTATAACAGCTTTTTAGGAATAAGGTATATTTGTCGAGGATCTAGTAGGCTACCAGGGGGTTTGCGTTGCTACAATCCTAATTTTTCATTTTTTTTTCACTAAATAAATTATGTCTCCTTAAGTTTTGGTTGTTCAAAAATCAATAAATGGAGAACATGGCGACGATCAGGTCTGGTATGTGATCAAGCCGAGTGCCACCGAGCTGCACAGAATTATTGTGACGCACTTAAAGAAGGTCGGTGTCAATACGAGATCAAACTAGCGTCTAACTTGAAACGAGGCAGAAATTTTAAGCGTTTTATCAGTATTCCAAGAACTTTGTCCGACCAGCTGCTCGTATCTCTCTTATAAGAGATATCAGTACCTTAAGATCGTACCTTAAGAGGGTTTAGAGGGGCTTGCCTTGCGTGGCATTTTCCGCACCTCTCCCAAATTACCTTTGAACTTGTCCAAATTTTGTGAAAGAACAGTGTTGCTGTCAAGCATCTTCCACGGTGCGATGATACGACAAGAGAAGAAATGGCTACGAATGATAGTCTGTATGTTTGGGTGAAAGAGTTTCATCTCGTGACCCCTCAACTCAAGATGCGAGGCGGGCGAGAGAAATGATCGTCAGTGTTTAGAATTGTTTCATGATGCAAAATTTTGTAGGCATTGACCATATCAATAGTATCCCGACGGCATTTAAGAGACGACGTTTCGTCAAAATGGTAACTGTTTGAGAGGCGAAGACATCTGCGTTGGATTTTCTCTAAACGTTCAATTCCATTGGCGTATTGTGGGGACCAAATAATGCTGCATATTCCAATATAGGACGTACTAGTGCTTTGTATATCGGCACAATGACCGCAGCATCTTTAGACGCTAAGCATCAGGCCAATACGTTGATTTGCCTTGGACTCCATATGATCAAAGTGGGTCCGAAAACGTAGATCATCGTCAATGAAGACTCCAAGATTTTTGACGCTGTGGACTTGAGGGATTGGACCTCCAGGCAGCTGATCTTGAAAGCGAAAACGCTGTTGCTCGCGGATGCGCATGATAGCACATTTTGACGGTTTAAGCTCAAGCAGCCATCGAGTACACCAATCAGCGATAGTGTTGAGATCAGCTTGCAATACAATACAATCTAGAGAACTGCCGATTTCCAGGTAGAGTTTGATGTCAGCAAACAATGTAACGCTGGATTGTATATTATAGCAAATATCATTTACAAACACAATGAAGCAGTTTGGCCCACTAACTGTTCCCTGTGGGATTCCGCTACGAACTGGCTTCCACGATGTTTCTATGCCGTTTATTACGACACGTTGGCGACGTCGAGTCAAAAAATGTCTAAACCATCGAAGTAGGTTTCCTCTGACACCATAACACTCCATTTTAAAAAGCAATCGTTCGAATGCTACCGAGTCAAACGCTTTTCGGAAATCCAAGTATATATACGTACAACATCTATCCCTGAGTTTGGACGAGAATCAAAACATTTAGTCCAGTCGTCAATAGATGAGATTAGATTAGTCACTACAGATCTCCCCGCGAGACCACCGTGTTGCGACTGTTAACGAAACAGTTCCGTCAGCGGGCGACTGTTAACGAATTATGTTGATATCGCTAATCGAATTAACGATCATTTCGCCTCAGTATTTGTTAATGAACCACCTGACGCTGTCGGTAATCCGAATGTATGGTCTGAGAATGAAATCATAAATGTCGAATTCAGCACTGACACTGTGGAGAAGGAATGCGGAAATTAGTGACCTGGAAGTCATGTGGCCCAGACTACATCAACGGTGCAATACTCACACGCTGCTCGCGGGAATTGTTATATCTACTGTATTGTATCTTTCGTCAATCAATTGATTATGGACAACTTCCGAGTGACTGGAATGTTGCTAACATCACAACGCTACCAAAAGTTGTCAACACGACATCATGTGACGAGTTGAGACCTATCTCACGTCAGTTGTTAAAATACTTGAGCGGATAATATGGCAACATATATTGCCTTTTCTTCTTCGAAATGACACTTTCAGTGCACATCAACAAGGGTCTTTACCTAATAGATCAACGACGACTAACTTATTATCGTGCCTGAACCACTGGACTTCTGCCTGTGACGACAATGTGTCTAATGGCGTTGACGTCGTATATTTGGATTTCAAGAAAGCATTTGCCTCTGTCCCATTTGAACGCTTGCTTTAGAAGTTGGAATATGTGGGTATTCGAGGGCGACTATTAATGTGGTTTCGAGGTTTTTTGACAAATCGCTATCAGCGGGTGGTGATGAACAGTGTTGTAATAGAATGGAAACGTGTTATTAGCGGTATTCCGCAGGGTACTTTGAGTGGTTCGTATTGCTTTATCATCTTTGTTAACGACATACCGTAATTGGTGGAATCACGAATAGCGATTTACGTAGATGACATAAAACTGTACAGGACGATACAATCAGTAGCAGACTGTGCTAGGCTACAGGCCGATCTCAACACAGTGACATCATGGTTGGAAGAAAATCAGTTGCCGCTTAAACAGACAAAGTTCCATCTACTTCGAACTAGGGAAAAGTTCCGTTTGTGTATAAACTTTGCACACACATTTTAGGCCAGGTTAACAAATCAAAGATCTTGGTGTCTTCATCAGCTACGACCTGAAGTTTGATGATCATTTAGATATTCTTGAACGTCGAGCAAACCAAGTTATTGGAATTATAGGTACGCCGGGCCAATCGTTTCACGGACTGCTGACGTTATTGGGCCACTGTTCAAATCGTTGGTTCGACCATTGCTAGAGTATGTGAGTGTAGTATGGTCGCCACAATATACATCCATAATTCACCGACTTGAAAAGATACAGCGACGATGCCTCAAATTCGCTGCCGATCTTGATTGAACAACTGTGACACCGCTGACTTTGCGACGTGAGATAGCTGATCTGATTACTACTTTCAAGATCTTCAACAACGATTCATGTATTGCGGTCGCCGAACTGTTTGAAATGTCACACCGAGAACTGCGTAGACACGAGCGGAAATTGTTTATCAAGCCATGTCGTAACAACGTGCGGAAACACTTCTTCTCTTCAAGAGTGCCTATACCTTGGAATGAACTTTCTTGCTCTTGTGTTACATTTACAACGGTGGATCAGTTCAAACTATCTTTGAGAGTTGTGCGGCAAACTGTCTGATAGACTTGCATTCCTAAATCGACTGAAGGTTGGTTATAAATTTATAAAATTTAGTTCTTTCGTTTAACCTAATTTGCATAAACATCGCTTGTTTTACTCATTAGGTAAGTATAGTTAAGAGTTTAATTTTATTTTCTTTGAGTCTCGATCCGGATATGCGGAAGTTGCAGCAGAGAAAGAATTGCCTTGATAATTGCGTTTATTGTTTTATTGTACATGACAGCTTATAGGTGACCTAGCTACTGGGACAAGTTTGTTACATCAACTTTGCGACCGGAACTTAGTTTTCTTCGGCGAGTTGCTTGAACTGAGATACGGTATTAGGGTGCTTATTATTAGAGGAACTGCTGGTTGTTTTTAGTTGCTTTTCTAGTTTGATTTATGGTTAACGCAAAGAATTGTGTGTGGTTGTGTGCCTGCTATTACTTGTTTAACTTATATTACTGAGAAAAGGCTTACATTCGGCCTTCTATCAGTTGATCAATATCTCAGAAAACGCCTATACTCGGGTTTCCGGAACTAAAAGCTCCTTTAACGTGGTTACATATTCTCGGAGCGCAAAGAATGCGCGTTGGCATTGCCTTAACTACAACCGAGTAAAGTGCAGGAAGGCGCAGTGTAACAGAGTACCTGCGAGTAGTGTTACAAATAAGTAACCATAATCCAACTATTAACTTAGATAGATAGATAGATAATGAGTTATTGGGCCATAGAGAACATGCGGAGGCAAAATTAATCTTTGCCCATTGCATTAGCCCATTCATATCTGTAATAAATAGCAAAGGGAAAACCATTACCTTGGCTAGAGATACCTGAGAGGTCGACGGGTGATGCGTTCCTATGTAGGGCGCCTTAGCCTCCCTGTACTTATAATAAATTTACAAAGTTTCCTGATATCACAGTCTCTCAAGCTACCTTTCATCATTGCTTTATCTCCTAGTATTATTCGCCTGTTATCTGCATAGCGTTCACAATTGTACAGAAAGTGTTCTGATGTTTCATCATTATCACAGTGATCACATTTCTTTTCTTCTTTTATTTTTATCTTATGTAGGTGATAATTTAACCAACTGTGTCCAGTAATTATATATTTGAACGCACTGCAGTAGTTTGTTCTTCGAGAGACTTATAAGAAAACAGGCACGTTTATGATCTGGAATACTTATCATTCTCTTCGTCTGCTTGCACGCTAGCTCTTGTGTCCATTTTTTAATGAATTTCCTATGTAGCCATGACTTTATCATTGTAGTCACTTCTGTTCCGGCGATTGGCAAAATAGGTTCAGGCTCAATTGGGCGCTTAAAAGCGCCCGCTCGAGCCAACGAATCAGCCCTTTCATTACCTTCAGTATTACTATGACCAGGTACCCACACTAACAATACTTCGTTCTGTCTTGTCAATTTTTCCAAACTTGCTTTACATGTCATAACTAGCTTTGACCTAACTTGATCTGCGCCGAGTGCTATAATAGCAGCACGGCTGCCTGTAAATACACAAATTTTCATATTATGAACATTTTTATCCACAACATTATCTACACACATCTTTATCGCATAGATTTCCGCTTGAAACACAGTACAGTATTGGCCTAAGGAATATATATAGCTCTTCGTTTCTTGCAGGAAGCCTGCTCCAGTAGATTTAACATCGTTTACCTTCACAAGTGAACCGTCCGTATAACATATATAATGGTATTATCCATACTCTTCCTGATACATTCTGTTTCCCTCATCCATCCCTCACGGCTGGGGAATACAGATTGCCAGCTGATTCTTCCCACAGCCTGCAATGAAATTAGATCGCAAGGGAAGTTCAAACTGGGCATTTCCCGTATTACGTCATTCATATTGCAATATTTCCCTGGCATCTCATTGTACATTTCTGGAAACACTCATTTTAATCTGTGTAGTTCTCGTATGTCCTCTTGGACTACTGACAGATCAATGGGAAGACTGTTTCACAGAACTTCCATGGCCAGTGTTGGTGTCGATTTCATAGCACCCGTCATAATACAGGCTAATCTAGAAACTTTAGTAATCTTCGATACATATGTTTTTAACTTCATTTTGTGCCACCATACTATGGCACCATAGCAGACTGACGGTAATAAAATAGTTTGATATAGGTATCGCACAGTCCTGGGATTAGCTCCCCATGTTTTTTCAACGATCCCTCTACACGCCATAAGCGTTTTAATACCCTTACTCACAACAGAATCCACGTGGTCTCTCCATAACAGTTTGTGATCTATTATAACTCCCAAATATTTCACTGTGTTAGATATAGGTAAGTTCTCACCGTACAATTTCAGATTCACATTTTTTATAGCTGTCCTCTTTTTTGAAAAGACTAAGACTGTGCTCTTTAGAGGGTTTACCTTTAATCCTCTGTCCGTACACCATTTATCAAGAGCTGTCAGTTTGTTCTGCATTCTTCTAGTATTAACTTCCACATCTTTGCTACTAGTTATGATAACAACATCGTCTGAGTATGCTTGTGCGTAGACATAGGTATTATTAATGTTCCTGAATAAATCATCCAGTACTAGAGTCCACAGCAGGGGTGAGAGTACACCTCCTTGTGGACTGCCCCTCTTAAGCTTAAATTTTACTGATGAGTTACCTGGTTTTGCGGTAGCCCATCTTGTACCAACTAAATTGACCAGCCATCTGCTTATAGTTTTGTCAAGTTTAAACTTGTCGAAAGATCGCTTAAATGCTTCACGCATTGTGCTGTCAAAGGCTCCTCTTATATCAAGAAACACAGCAAATGTGTGCTTCCCTTGCTGTTGTGCATTCTCCAATCTACTTACTAACGCATAAAGGGTTGTAGTAGTACCTTTTCCCTTCTGGTACGTATACATGTTGATTGTCATGTAGTTTGTGACAAATATTATCCCTTAAATATCTATCTACTAAACTTTCATCAGTTTTCAGTAAAAACGATGTTAGACATATTGGCCTATAGGTCTTAGCTTCAAAGTAATTGTCCTTACCCGGCTTTGGTATAAAGGAGACAGAGGCCTCCTGCCATGCTTTCGGTATATAACCGGTAGCTGTGGATTCCTTAATTATCTTCATTAGCATAGAAATCAATCACTCAAAACCAGACTTTAAGAGTATTGGACTGATACAGTCCACACCCGGACTTTTAAAAGAACAAAAGCTTGAGATCGTCCATCTCAATTTGTCGATATCTACTAGTTGTTCAACTGTATCTAAATCCTTCCTGGATGGTCTAAAATTCTTGGAAATTTCTGCCATTACAACTTCGTCTCTTACTGAATTAGGAAAGTGAGACTGGAGCAAAAGCTCTAATGTCTCCTCCTCATTTTGTGTCATGGTTCCATCAGCTTTTTTAAGTTGAGTGAGTCTCACCTTGTGTCCTAACATGCAAATCTTCGCCAGTCTAGAGCTGGCATGCGCACCCTCTACCTTCTCACAGAATGCTTTCCAAGATCTTTTCTTCGCAAATTTTATCTCTTCCTTATAAATCATTTGGGTGTATCTATATCTGTTCCAATTCAGTTCTGTTCCATGTTTAATTGCAACTCTGTATAGCTTTGTTGATCTTAGTCTGAGGAAGGCAAGTCTAGGTGACCACCAGCTTAGACCATTAATCCTGCTCTTGACCAAAGGACAAGACGATTCCTTTGCTTCATTAATCGCACTTGTTAAACTTGCTTCGTTAGTATCAATTGTCTCCGAGTTAAATTCATATTCGCTCATATTAGTGTCCGGTATGTTCTGACGAAGTTTGCATTTAAACGTTTCCACTTTAAGTTTCCTCAAATTATAACTTACTCTGGCTTCAATGACTTCTTCTTCACACTCAAATTCTATTGCTCTGTGATCTGAGAACGTATTATCATCAAGTACACGCCAGTTGATTATCTTATCAACACTGTCTAAGTCTGTGAGTGTTACATCAATTCTCTCTGATCTCGTTCTTGTGATGAAAGTTGGCTTATCTCCAACGTTCATTATCTCTAAGTTTGAACTAGCTATAAAGTCCAGTAGATCTAATCCTCTTTTATTACAATCACTGCTGCCCCATAATATGTGGTGATCATTCACATCACAACCCAAAACTAGTTTTTTGTTGTTGCTGTTACAGTATTCTACGAGATTTCTGACGTTTCTGCTCGGTGGGGCGTCAGCTTCATATGGCATATAAACCGAGGATAGCCACAACTCCTTGTTTTCACTACAGATCTTACTACGACACAATCACTATCACTAAAAGTACTCATAAGTACTGCTCTTATTCTTTTCTTTAAAAATATGGCCGCACGAGGTCGCTGAACAACAGCATAATAGACGTCATATTCTTAATTAGTACTATTATTTTCCCAAGAAAAACTTTAGGAAGTAGCAATAAATCAATAGGAGCGATAGCATTGTAGAATTGCACTAGGTTTAGCAATACTTTAAAAATTTCGGCCTCTTGTGTCGAGTGACCTGGGCGAGAGTGCATGTGAGTCTCGAATATATTAGTAGTGGTACTTGTGAAGCCTGTCAGCCGCCTGGGTTCTGTGGAGCAAGTAGTACTATTCTTGAGAAGACCGGGCGAGTAAGTGGTTGGCTTCGGACGACCAAAATCTCCAGTACTCTACACCAATGACCAGTTGCGCCAGCCGTCCTGGGGCCTACGGATTGAGTAAACTTCAATGCAAAATAGCCGACCGCTACGGTTGGACCAGTGTCGGCCTGTTTAACATAACGGCATTATTAGTATAAATCTAAGGCTTAGGTTGAGGTACTCAAATACTCGTGCAGTTGCCAGCCGACCGGTGGTACTGTACCAACACACAAGGGTTTTAGTAAAGTATCAGATAACATAAATGTTAATCACTATCGTTCAGGTATAACCCCTAAAAACAAGTTGTTATAACTTAGGGTTAAGGACTAGGTCAAGTACTAGGTAGTTTAACTTAACGTAAACCTAAAGTATATATTAGATAGGGATAGTCGAGAGTACCGAAATCAGTGGCCGAATTGTGTGAACAGTCTAAATGTCAGACTATGCAAGAGCTAAAGGTCAGACTGTGCAAAACCTAGCGTCAGACTGTGCAATAGTGAGAGTTAGGCTGTGTAGAAGAGTCCGGTGGTGTATAAGCGTGAGCTAAAAATAATCCAGTACTAAAGAACAGTACTGATGTTAGGATAGGAGTGTGCAATCAGTTGATATTGACATTTTACCTTAAGGCAGTCGTGAGCTAAAAACCAAACGGTACTAAAGAACAGTGCCGTGGCTTTTCATCACGAGTTAGAAGAACGGTACTACGATTTAAACACGGTTATCAGAAATAGTGCCGAAAGTCATCAACGGTGATATCAGTGTCTAACATTTTATCACATTGTAATAAATGTTCTATATCCGTGTCTGTTGCTCAATTATCTGGATTTCGAGCAATAGAGCCGAGCAAGGATCACTCCGCATCGCGAAATATAGGGCACTAGTATCGCTCACGAAAAGAAAGACGCGCGCCGAACCAAGCATCCCACCGACATTCTGCTGGCCACACCTCGAAGCGCACAATTCTTCGGTGACGAATCCCGTCCCCTTTTTAATACCGATAGCCGTCAAAAGGAAAAATCCTCTACGAACGCCTATCCCGAAGAAAACAAAACAAAATAACATATATTTATTGTTTTTTTGTCGTTTTCCCAGGGGTAGGGGTTGGAATGGGATTTTTCCTTATATCGGTTATAGATGGAGACGTGATTCGTCACCGGAAGATTTTGTGGTCGGAGTTGTGGCCAGTGGAATGTGGGTGTACGCTTTCTAGACTGGGGCGCGCGTTCATTTTTGAACGATACTTGTGTCCTATATTTTGCAATGCGTGGTGATCCGTGCTCACTCTAATTGCTCGAGTTCCAGGTAATTGGGCAACAGATACGTATAAAGAATGTTTATTACAAAGTGATATAAAATATTAGGGCACTGATGTCACACCCGTCGATCGCTTACGGTTTGCTAACGGCTATGTTTGATAACCGTATTAGAACTCCTAGCACTGTTCCTAGTACTCGTACGTCAACAGCCGCGCAACTATTCTTTAGTAACGTAATTTTTGATCACGTTAAGCTTATACCTAATAACACAAGTTAATAACACAACAATTATTAAAAAAATAAAGCACTATTTTTATTTGGCAGTGTTAGAAGCTTCTTTGGTTAGGGCTAGATCATAATTGGCAGGAATGTTTTTGGCAAAATTATGACTACCATTATATCGTCTTCTGATTTGGTAGTGGTTGGTGGCTGTCATACTTATGATATTAATCGTCTCTATCGATCGTGGGTCTACTGACATTCAGTTTTTTAGATCTCAGTTTCTCGACGTCGTTGTGTAATTGTTTGCCGGTTCGTTATATACCGGTTCCTTGGTCGTTGGTCGTCCAGATTGCACCGAATTCTTTCGGTTTCGAATCGGTTTATGATCGTCGATCTCGTACCGTTTTCGAATCGATTCTTTGTCCAAATCAGTCGTCGTTTGTTCCGAATTCGTTGTCCATCATTGTTTGTTGGCTTCATTATCGGCACTCTCCCGGTTCTCATCTTGTTGATCATTTTTGATAGACATGAGTTCCGAAAGTCCCAGCGCCCCCGGCTGGCTGACAAGTGGTCCTTTCACCCATCATTTTGTGCCTTCCTGATTAACTAAGATCTGGTGAGCAAGTGACGCCCGGCTGGCTCGCCACCTCCTCCACCTATCGCGTAGTTATAACTGTTCGATTGTTGGGTATCTGCCCCTTCGGTTTTCCGCGTCCAGGGACTGTTCTTGTGCCATATGAATTCCATGCAACATGTGTTCTTTCTTATTTCCCACGAACCACCGAATTCTGCTTTTTCCCTCTATATATTCGTTTTCCGTGATCATTTTTGTATTATGTGTTCTTCCTTTGATACACCCGAAGATTATTTCGTTGCTGACCCATGTTTCGTCTTCTTGGAATATTCTTTTAGTTATCTTTCGCAACATTTTCAGGGCGACTATTCTTTGATTTGGCGCTATTCGTGATGTCGTATATTCTATGTGTTTCTTCAAGATGTCGATATAATCGAGTGAATCGCCATCACTTTTGGCAAATTCTGTACTTGTCCGACTTTGTTCTTCGGCATTTTCGTCGTCAATTCTTGGACGTTCGTTACGTATTGTCGAATCACTTGTTGGTATTCTTCTCCCGTAATCTTCACTGTCCCGCATTTCGCTCGGATCTTTGTCTTTTGATCCGGTGATGCCGTCAGCGTCTGTATTGTCCTTCGTTCTTCAGTGCAATCGTCCTGCCGTAGGATTTCAGTCAATTTACCTTGTACTTCGTTTACGGTTTTCCATCGTCATTTCCGATATGATCTTTATTTGCGGAGTATTGATTTGTGTTTCGAAATAACGCAATTCGCTCCTTAATTGATCTTCTTGCAATTCTTCGTCGAATAATCCTATCATCGAAATACTTCTTCATTTGAATCTTTGACAGGAATGTCGTGCGCTACGTGTGGAAATTCTGCTCCCACTGCTATATCTCGGTGCTCAATTGTTTGAGCATGTGGTTCCCTTTCCATTTGTACGCTTCGACCTTGTTCCTCGTGTGATAGCAATTCTTTAGTCTTTTCCTGTATTTCATTCAGTTGGATTTGTACTCGCATTATTTCCTCGTGTGCCAATGTCACTTCTTCGCGTGTGTTTTATAATTGCCCTTGAACGTTGTTCTTTGCTTGTTCCTGGGCTTCTTCGCGTTGTCGTGACAGGCTGAGTAATTCTTGAGCGGTCTTCAGTTCGATCATCCTTGTTTGTAACGCTTCTTCTTTTTCTTTGATCGTTCGATCTTGTTTGACGATTTGGTATTGGCTTTGGCTTTGATTGTATAATTTAGTCCATTCCCAATTCGTATCATTTTTCTCCAAAATTTTGACAGTTTCTTACTTATTGCGGGTAAACGCCAACGACAGGATGATTGGATTATTTAAGATTCCACTTATTGCACTGTGCTAATGTCGTAACGTTACAGTGGGTATATTATTACACCTAGTCACGTCTAAATGTTGGCACCTAAAATTACTAGATTTTGTCGCTATTTCAATATATATAAATACTGACCTTCTGTTCTACGGCAGCTCTCGGCAGGCTGAACAATGGGTCGTAGGTGAATTTTTCATAGAAGGAAAAGAAGGACCTTCTACAAGGTTCTTGCTATCTTTGTCTGAAAATAAATCATCATCAGCTGCAACAGCACCAACCAAGAGCCTTTTCTCACAATGTAAAAAAGTCCTGAAGCGTTTTTAAGTCGATTTAGGTTTGGAGCATGTACAAGTGAGCCAGGGAGGCTATTACATTGGGTAATATTACCTCTGGATGTCAAGACGGATAACAGCGACAGCTAAGACGCTTTAGGCAATGGCTTGCGAGAAACGACAAAAAATTTGGAACATCAATGATATATATATTTGTTACATCATAATCATACATTTTACGGATTATATATATACAACATGTAGATTATTATCATGTTTGAGCGCCGCGTTCGTGTCTTAAGCTATTGTAATAATAAAAAATTAACTAATCGTTGATAATATTAAATGAGATCACGCAACCGAATAAGGAATCATTTTTGTAGCCTTTTTTGGTATAGCTGGTAAAGCTATATATATCCCTCAAACAACGCTGAGATGGCGTATTCGAATTTGGGGCGAACAAGCGTTTTGTAAATATGGAAAAATATTTGAATGTTATTCACTTGAAATGATCGATAGGCTAGAGTAACATTTGCTCGGTGAGACACTTATACGTAATGACGCTAATATGGTATGATGGCTTTAAATCAGTTGTTATGCACCAAAATATATGGTTGTAGGTGTTTCTGTTACCATCTCATACTTCGAATATTTTATACTTAGGTTTTATGCCCAAAATACATTGCTACACACTTTGGTATAGAAAATGTCATGTGGTTATTTTTGTCCCTTTCACAATTCTACCTATGTCATCTTGAAATCTATCTGAATTAACTAAAATTCGGTATATATATAGTTGCATCATTAGTAGGTTTCTTTATGTAACAGGGTACGGGATCATATATATTGTTAATAAACATGTTAAACAAAATTTGCCCAAGCATAGATCTATGTAGCAGGGAATAACCGGAACCAGCAACCGGAACCGTCCATTTAAACCGGATCCGGAACCGGAACCGGAATCTGGTCTTCGAAATTTATATATAGTAAAGCAGATGATGGAAGAAGTGAAGGTATAGTGGATTTAAAATGCATTAAAAATAACTTTTACATTAAAATTAATGTATTGCGATTGTATTATTGCTTTTCTGAAACTTTAAAGAAACTGAGGAAGCTAATAATGTTTATTTATCGATCAAATATATCGGTTTTTGGACATTCAGAGCAAAAAATGTCTTCCACTATACACCATTGCGTATACAGCGTCAAATAGAATGTGCTTACAAAGCTTGGAGCTTAGAATACACACTTTCGCTCTGTCTCCAGTCGCCTTCCTTTACTACACATACGTTTGTTGTATGTTCTGTAGGAAACTTAAAATTATTGGTTTATATGATTCTAAGAGAAAATAATAGATAGAAGGTAATTTTCTGATCAGTGGTCAGATACACTGTTTAGGCTAGCGTTGGACAAACACTGCCCGTCAGTTAGATCATAATGATGATAAATTTCTAATCAGAATGCTATAGATGAGACACACTGTGATGCTGCTCGCATAGTTTCAATAAATACAGTTCATTGCCAAGAAAGCAGTTTCTAGCTGCGTTGCAGATAACGTTAGTTTACTTCAATTTAGACTGATTTACCAAGTTTACAAGCGCACTGACGGGTGCTTGACGCAGTTTATTTTAGCCAAGCATACCCAAAGTACTTCTGCGAAAGCCATCCTCTTTTACCGAGTTGGACCGGTTTAACTCAAACGTATCCCACAGACTTCTGAATGTGTAAAATAGCTGCTACAAGCATCGACCTGGCTTTGATTTAACAAACTCCTGTAGGTTATTATGAAAAATTCCTGCTCAAATTACGTGCCCTACTTACGTTTCACACGGCAAATTGGTTAGTTAATCTTTTCTTTTGCTTGGTTGTATTGGAGCATGATCATTGTTTAATATATATTACATGTTTGGATTACAGGATGAAGCAAAAAACGTGGAAAATTTTAAACCGGAATTCCGGTTCCGGTATGGTTTTTGCCCTTTGCCCGAACCGCAACCGGAACACGATTTTCGCCGGAACCGGAATTCCGGTTACTCCCTGCTATGTAGCTATATAGGTGAACAGAAAGTGTGTATATATATGTGGGCTCTCCATTCACTGAGAATTTTGCCAGGCGGCCCTCCTGGTTCCGAATCTGGGAGGCCCCGATTTTGCCATGGGGCATTTTGCCAAGAGAAAGCGGTTAAAAATCGTGTCAGAAACACTGTCAAACGCTTTTTATGGAGAGAACTTGCACAAATAAAAGTCGCAATGTCGGTGTCATCTGCGTCCTCGAGGTAGGTGAAGGTCAACCAAATAGGGTCACCGGCTGGCCTGTCCACAGCATTCCAAAAAAAGTCTTACCCTGTTATTTTCATTGTTTGCGCTACAGTGTTGGGTAAAACTGATTTTTCATTGGGCCCATTAGATTATATATAGACTAAATGCAATATCTCCGCAGCCGCTCGAGCTATATACATCAGAGTTTTCGGTCTTATTTCGTAGAACGCTAACCTTTAAGCAACTACGTATGCATTTGCACGTTTTAAGTCCATAAATACACAATACGCGGGTACATCTTCTTAACTATTAACAAAATATGACATATTTTAGGCTCGTTTTTAAGTTGATGCTCGACATAGCAATGTAAAGTCTCGTTAAATTACGTATTCAGCCTTCAGACTTCACCATCTTGGCTATAAGACAAGCTACTAATTGGTGATACACCCTGAGCAAATTTTTAGTCCTGCCCGATTAAATCAACAATCAATTTTCAGCGAACAAACATAAATTTTTTGTGCAACGGTCCACCACATTTGCCAAGTTTAATTTTGGAAAAAAATTGTGAATTTAAAATTGTGGTCAGAAAAATTTCAACGGTTTAGACCAGTTCGGATCCGTCCACAGACATCACTCCTATTGATATTAAGATTCGTTATCGTTTTATCAGGTTTGCACGTCACCTCAAAATACCCTGGGACCCAACGAAATCCTGAGGATTCTTTTCCCTTTGTGTGTACGAGGCCAGGTTAGTTTGGCTAAAATTATATATATTACTTGAGCCCAGAACATACATGTATAACTTATTTCGTTTTAAAACTGCCTGTTTTACTTCAAATTCTGTAGATTTGTTGCTTTTTTATATCTATGTCGCAGGGATTAATATATATACGTATACGTATTGTCAAAAAGTTAATAATATATTGGTGTCTTTGCCGAATCAGTATGTGTACAAATTAAACTGTTTATCATTTCAACATATATAATGTATACTAAAAAAGGCGCGAATAGTGCTAATGCACCTATTCCAAGTAGTTCGCCGTCTGATGCTCAAGCTAAAGAAAAGTAAGTCTATAATTTCGTTTGTTTCAATCTTCGTAATCTAAATGATATATAGTTTTGTTGTGTGCAGGACCTTGCAATATATAGCAGTATCAACTATACGTCAGTATGCCACACTCTCTCGATTACGCTTAAAACAGTAACTCCGTTGGCCCTCAGAATTTTGATGTTGAATTTTATGACTTATATATACTCAAAACATCTATTTGTACCATATTAAAATTTGTCCATGCCAATTACTCTTTTGGCTTACTGCGAAAACTTTTTGTTCAGTTATTTGCCAATAATTTCTCAAAATTGGTATGAGCGTTAACTTTCATAACCGTCGTATCCTCTTTTAGTTGTAGTAATATATTTAAAAATGTGATGCTCTATATGTCCCTGTTTGGCTCAAGGGTTTACTAATATGTATAAAGGATGACGACACTGAACAAAAACATGGTTGTATCAAGTAAACAAGATATTCATCAGGGGATTCGCACAGGGTAGAGTAATTACCATGTCCATTACCTTGCTGCATGGTTGCTGACGACCTGTAAAGCTCTCTGTGTGCCCGGAGCGTACAAGACCATGCCTGCTCAGGTGACTGCAATTATACGTCTCGGTATTAAATTTTTTTACCACTATAAATACCGGGAACATATCACTGAGGAAACCTGAGCATAGGTCTATAGGAATGGTCCTAAAAATTTGTATCGTGTACAACTGGACACTATTGATTTAATTGACTTTATCGCATTGCACTTGTAGACTAAGTTAAGCGTTTAGGCATTTGTTTGGATGATTTGAAATTAAGGCTCAGACGACTCTCAGTCACGTGATTTATAAAACTGCTCGTGGGTTTATGGTCTGCAAAACTGTCATTGGACATGCGACTAGCAAAACTTATATGGTTGTAAGCAGTGATTGT
>JASANE010006543.1:0-57795 GCA_030248225.1 Trileptium ribeirensis | reverse complement strand
CCATCCAAACTGGATCCGGAACCAGAACCTGGTCTTCCAAATTTATATATAGTAAAACAGATGAAGGGAGAAATGAAGGTATAGTGGATTTAAAATGCATTGGGTCATTTCACGAAACCATGTACTTTTGAAACACCATTTTTGAAGCCAAAATGAAACGTTTTCGTATGTACAGTGTCTAGACCCCTTCCGACATAAAAAACCCTGAATTTTTCGAATATCGATGTCTCTATGCAAAACGAGCTACCTGAAACCTGCTACAGGGGTCGCAAAGGGTACCCTTGGGGTCAAATTTTAATCCGAAATAAGTCATTATTCTGTAGGGTAACGCAGTGACATGTGAACCATGGTCTGTTTGTATGCAAGTCGGACCAAAAGGGTCACGGTCAAGCCATTTGGAGGACTTGCGACCTAAAATTGGTGCAGCTAGGGCCCTTTTATGGTTAAAAATCGACCAATTTAGAACAAGCCTGTCGCAGAAGTTTTTCTAGCGCAACGGAGACAGCACCTACTGATACCATTTTATGCTCACAAACCAACCATGAGTGGGGGATGTCCGACAAAAAATTTCAGGCAGATCCTTAGGCCTTGTAAAAATTGGCACCCCGATATGTGTTAGTCGGGGGGCTACACCTGAGGTCGGGGCTACACCTTCCTACAACATACATTGCGTGAAACTTTGGCTACTTCTAGAGATTCTAGATTTATTTTAACACGCTGCTGCTGTAAAACAAACACAATTGATCTATGATTAGCTTACATTTAGGTGATGATACCAAGGACAATGCGAAGAATAGATGTGCGGGCAGGCAGAAGGGTTCCCTAGCTACCCAGTTAACAGCACGGCCCCATATCATGGTGCAATGATGATGAACTTATATACTAATATGGTTCTTGCCACCTTCGGTTTCTTTTATTATACATGCGGTCGGGGGGGGCTACATTTTCATTAAAAATTTTTAATACATGGGTCGATTCTAGTGGGGCGTTACTATGTTTCTATCCGGCCTATTGTAAGACTGTATGCTAAATTTGGCTTTTTTAAATTTAATTTTCGTCAGGTCGGGGGGGCTACATTTTGCATACCCCATTTTTGGCACTTTATGACCTTCGACCTCATAATCAAACAACACATGGACAGACGCTGATATTCTTTTTTTCAATAACACCTGTACTGATTACGATTACCGTTATATAGCATTTTTGGCGCTAGTGCACTTTGACGTTATTTACCAGCGTATGCAAGCTGCCAGATTTGACCTTGGTCGGGGGGCTACATGTCACGAAAAAAATTTTCGGAAGCTTGACGTCAGCTTCAGTGTCGATGCTTACTCCCAAGTTTTTGCGGAAAAATTAGCAAATACCAAAGGATCACACTGAAATGAAAAACACACATATGTATCACGTGCTAGCGATACGGCGAACGTTTATAGTGGGACATGTGTTTTTGGCTTCATTTGGCCAACCCGGTTTGAAGGCCTCTGGCTCCTGCTATGTTAGGGGTACAGAGGTCCACCATACCTCATTATGACCGTCGGACATGCTATTACTACATCTCACAGCGACATTAAATTTCCTTCCAAAAGACTGGTGCTATGGGCCAAAAAGTGCCGATGTAGCTCCCTGCGACTAAATGACATGGTTTCGTGAAATGACCCACACGTTAAAAATTGTGATACTGATCGCACAGTTTCAATAAATACAGTTCACTGCCAAGAACGCTGTTTCTGACTGAGTTGCAGATAATGCTACTTTACTTCAATGTAGACTGCTTTACAAAATTTACAAGCGCACTGGCAGGTGCTTGAAACAATTTAAGTTAGGCAAGCTTACAGCTAAGTACTTCCATATAGACCATACTCTGTTACCGAGTTGGACTGGTTTAATTCTAAAATATATATCCCACAGACTTGTGAATGTGTAAAATGGCTGCTACAAGCACCGACTTGGCTTTGATTTGTTAACAAACTCGTGCAGCTTGTTATGAAAAATTCCCACTGAAATTATGTGCCCTACTTACGTTTCACACGGCAATTTGCTGAGTTAATCTTTTCCTTTGTTTGGTTGCATTGGAACTTGATAACTGTGTATATATTACATGTTTAGACCGCGGATGAAACAAAAATGTGAAAAATTTCATTCAAAAATTTTTAAACCGGAATTCCGGTTCCCGTATGGTTATTGCTCTTGGCCGTAACCCCACCCGGAACACGATTTTCGCCGGAACCGGAATTCCGGTTACTCCCTTCAGGTGTCCCTTCCACGTTTTTGCTTCATCCTGTAATCCAAACATATGTAATATATATTATACAATGATCAAGCTACAATACAACCAAGCAAAAGAAAAGATTAACTAACCAATTTGTCGTGTGAAACGTAAGTAGGGCGCATAATTTGAGCAGGAATTTTTCATAATGACCTGCAGGAGTTTGTTAAATCAAAGCCAGGTCGATGCTTGTAGCAGCTATTTTATATATCCAGAAGTCTGCGGGCTACGTTTGAATTAAACCGGTCCAACTCGGTAACAGAGTATGGCTTATGCAAAAGTACTTAGGGTATGCTTGGCTAACATAAATTCAACGAACGCTGACTCAGAAAAATTACCTTCTATCTATTATTTTCTCTTACATTCATATAAACCAATAATTTTAAGTTTCCTACAGAAGAACATGCAACAAACGTATGTGTAGTAAAGGGAGGCGACTGGAGACAGAGCGAAAGAGTGTATTCTACGCTCCAAGCTTTCTAAACACATTAGATTTGACGCATTATATGCAATGGTGTATAGTGGAAGACATTTTTTGCTCTGAATGTCCAAAAACCGACATATTTGATCGATAAATAAACATTATTAGCTTCCTCAGGCTCTTTGAAATTTCAGAAAGGCAATAATACCATCGCAATACATTAACATTAAGTTTAATGTAAAAGTTATTTTTAATGCATTTTAAATACACTATACCTTCATTTCTTCCATCATCTGTTTTACTATTTATAAATTTCGAAGACCAGGTTCCGGTTCCGGATCCGGTTTAAATGGACGGTTCCGGTTGCTGGTTCCGGTAAATTTCGGTTCCGGCTATTCCCTGTCCCTTATATGTATATAATACAAAACATGTGCCCCTATTGACCTCCACCCCCCGAACTAGCGGTCACAGTTGACCATCAGAGCCCCATATTGTCATAACCCCCAAAAAATACAGAGATTCTTAAAAATGTGCCTGTATGCAGACACGCACAAAAGTCTCAGGACTCCACACAACGGCTTACGTAAAGGTAAACTGGACATACAGTAACGGCTTTTCGTAAACGTCGTCATCATCAGGGGTTTCTTCCATCAGCCATCCGAAACCTTTCGATGCCAAATATTTTCCAGCTCGGCTTGTTGAATGTCCGTGAACCAAGTCAGGGTAGTTTAGTTTGGCCGAGCATTGATGAAGTGCTATGCCAATCTTGACCGACGCCACTACTGGTATGCGGATATCGATAAACTGGGGCGAGTCGGGTGATGCCGTAGCCCGGTTAGGATGTTGACGACTGCTTTATTGTTTGGAGCTGAAATATTGGCAGGAGACTCGGCATAATCAATAAAGTACTTTGATGACGTGAATATGGCCAGCATCTCCTTTGAATGCTAAACCTTATTAACTCTATATTTTGCAAGATACAAATTTGATGCTGTCTAATAAGGTGGCATAGCAGATAAAGAGCAAATAGTCAAATGGTTTTTGTGGCAAAGGCTTGTATTCGATTAAGCCAGTAAAGTAAAGAGGATTATTATGTGTTTGTCGTCAAGCAACAAAGAGATAAAACAAATTAATTTGCCGTCAAAAACTTAGCTTGGGAAAAGCAATGTTACAGCTGGTAATAATAAAATTGTCATCTAACACAATCCTACATGAAACATTAAGAAATTGATGCGCTTAAACAACCAGCAAAAATGTGTGCTGTTATCCAGTAGTTCGCTAGACTTTTATTGATCGAGACTTATTCGCAAATACATTAAGTGTGTTCCGATCTATGCCGTAGTTCGTTCTCGAAAGAAATTTATTGGCGGAGTTATATACATCTATACAGCTCTGGCTTCTACAGTTTTTCTGCGGATCAATTTGCCCTATGTGAATAAGATTTGGCTGACTTTTCTGAACTGGGCGGTCGGGGGTACCTTAATTGTTTAAATTTTTGGACCCCCTGTTCAAAACGGCAATATCTTAATCTGCTTGGTAGTCTGATTCCAACGGCAAATTTTTTGCTTCCCTACAGCGAAAAAGCTCAAAATCGATATAAAAAATGAATATAGTTCCTAATGAAATGAATACCAAACTATACACCATTCATAAATTATGTGAAAATAGTTAAAAATAGATTTTAACCTGAATCAGAGTAGGCTTAACAGTGCATGCCAGTATTACCTATTTCAGCGTTTTGCATGCATCGAAAAACATTGAATAATGATCATTTTGGACAAGGAAACCATCAGATGAGTAGGCTGCCTCCCATTCAAAAGATAAGATAAAACGTGATAACACATGGTTCCTATCCAGGGAACCCGTAGGCTCATGCCGCTGGCATAATTTTCAGCGAATAGAGAAGCGAATTTGGTATGATAAGCTTTAGCTCCAACAATGATGTATCGTCAAATTTTCAGTACACGTGTTGTGGTATAAAGAATCGAAATGAAAAAACGACGTCCACATATACAAAACCCAGATCGTGTGTGCTATATTTTCGCCTAAGGATTACAACATTTCAATTACTTTCGAATAAACAAAATTTCGATCCATTGCTATTTTCATTGCACTTTGTTTGGCTAGGACGGTAACAAAACACAAACGTCTGTCAAAATGACACACAGTTAATTTAGTACCACACTCCGTACGCCCATACTCATTTGCTCCTAGCTCCCGGTACACTACCATTAAAAGTATCTATATTCATGACAAGTGAACGAAGCTCGAATGTAGGAAAAGGGGTGACACAACAAAACCAGTCAACCTCTTTGTAATGCTTTATAAGTGCTTAAATGTATGTGTCATATTCTTTAACGAAATTCTATCCGGAGCTGCCTAATGCCGTTTTCACACTGCGTCCAATCCAATTAGTGCAGATCCGAATTCTGTTTACATTGCATCCGATCCGAAACGACTAAACTCTATAACCACCGTATACGTGTGCATATATTAGGTATGTATTCATTTTTCAAACTGATTCATCCGACTCGGCTACAAAAAAACGAAAACATACGCTATTTCGGACTGGGATGCAATATGCACACTCTATATACAATACACGTCCAATTCGGATCAACACAGAGCGAACACTTACTACTTATAGTTGTTTTAATCGTTAAAGTGCTTCGGTTATTACCTGTTACACTGAATCCGCTTGCTGGGGATGATGAGGCACCGTAGCTGTTGGCAACGACACAAATTCCAAATTATCGTACGACGGCATCATTGTCGAGCCACTGCCACCGATGTCAGTCCCCGGTCGATCCTGATTTAGAACTATGGAGATGAGGATAGGCGTCTTGATTTGGCAAGTAAGTGCTACCGGTACAAGTAGTACCTTTGTGATGATTATTCGAAGATCTTGATCCCGAAGCGAAGCTAATATTACCGGACTGTTGAATTGGTAGCATTATTGCCGGCGTTATTTGCCAATTTTACTCTCGTGTGTTATAAAAATACATTTTTCGTATTCTGTTAAAGTAAATCACGCTGCATTCGCGAAAACTTCGTTTTAAACAATTTGTATCCCGGTTAATACCACTTGCTCCGCCATGATCACCTTATTTATTCAGTGGCGTAAGACTTTTGATAAAACAACGAATACTTTCCCCCTGTAGCGAGTAACGTCGGCGGGAACGTGGGTAGTATAAGGTAGAAAATTAAACACTTAAAATTTAGACTACAGACCGGTATTTTGGCAATTCTATATCAGCGCAGTTGCAGTAAATACCATGAATATGTTATAACTGTTAAGAACACACGGACTGTGATAATATAAGCCGAATCAAACGGACACTCCATTTCTAGTTATAAATGGCAACAGCAATTTGTATATTTTATTCAGATTTTGACTTAAAAGCTTATAATCCACTTGTTATCATGTAAAAGGAATAAGTGTGTTGTCATTGAATTTTTATAAATATAGTGTCACCTGTCTGTGAAAATATGTGCTAAATCTGTTTATTACAGTCCAAGTTTGCAACCATACAGCAAAGCGAGGCCTAATTTAACACCAAAAATTAGTGCGAGACTAGAAACACGAAAAACGTATTTTTGCGGATATTAATGTTTGCTATTGCCTGCCCACGGAAATATTTATTCAAACACAGTTCATAAATGCGGGTGACAAGGTAAAACTCACTATTATAGCAAAATTACATCATTATTCATTACACAAAGGAACAAAAACTCAAGATCCGGCCTTTTATACAGTACATATAAAAAGCGTATTTATGAAGGACAATCGCTTGAGCGCACTTTCAAAAATTGCAAAGAGATTACCCGAGCTCCGACCACGACCTTTTGTGCACGAATCGAGCCACGCATAGATTTCAGTCATTGAACACTATGGCCTTGCTAACGTGAGGCAAAAAGACGTCACAACTTGGGAGCTAGCAGGTTTATAAGAAGTGGGGTGATTTCACGCCACGATGTTCTTTTGGTAGGGGGTAAAAGTGAATATTTTGACTTGTTGCACAGAAACGTGTATGGCCTGGTAAAACGTTATGTACGCAAGGAACCCTCATTACTTAGCTATTTTAAACCAAAAAAAAATATTTTGGCCTCACCCCCCAAATGGACAAAAACCGTAATGATTAATTTTACGACCTGTTTTTTCCGGTAGTGCCGTGGCTCAATGTTAGAAGTTATGGCCGAAATTCTTTTTTTGTGCAGGAAAAGTCAGCGGTGTACACCACATTTTTAGTTACACATATTTTCAAATCTACTCCAATCATGGAGAGTGGGAGCTGCCGATATGGGATGAACCCTACTTTTACCTCCCCCGACCAAATTCTTTTTCGGTCATTAATCGTTATATATCGTATGCACGGTACATAAACGTTATTCATAGATAATACCTATTCCTGGGTACCTTTTGAAGGAATATCAACCCAGAACTTCGTGTTACCTACTCCAGCGCCAAGGTCAACAGATCGATTTAGCACATTTGATTACCCCCGCCCACCACAGGGCCAATGCTAATTTGGGTTGTATGAGAGGATTGAGTATAATGTATTGGTTTGTCTGTATGGGTTCTTTCCCATGAGGAACAGGATAGCGAAAAGACCTGAGCTCTATCTCACGTCTAACCTGTTGATCTCTAGGCTATTAACCCCCCCCCCCCGACTACCACCAAAATTATGAAAAATCGGCCATGTGACGCTATTTCGAATGAAATTTCGCGCGTCTAGTTCATAATACATTGTGACAGCTGCCTTCTCGACCACACATATGACACAAAATTATTTTTTTGAAAAAATTTAATTTTACCTCCTCCCGACCACGTTACCAGGCATTACACTGGCGATTGATATGGGGATTGCATTTTTCTAGCCCTTCACAGTGGAAATGGTAGTTCAAGATTAGCTTTTAGAATAAGCTAACCATCGTCCATTGTCTAAGCTCACCAAGATAGTACTTTGGGGGTATTCCGGAGGCCATTTTACGGTATCTTGCTGCGCAGCAGGGGGTGTTCGGGATGCATCCTAGGAACGGTTAAAGAATTTCTATAACGTCCTCAAATACACAAAACATCGTTTTAATCATAAGTGTAAAAATGAAGATATCGGAACCAAAAAGTCATTAGTCATTTTTTCTGGAACAAAAGGACATCGTAGCGTGGAATGACCTAGTCTTGGGCAAGAGTCAGGATTAAAAGTAAAAGGCCGTTCATGGTTCACCGTTAGAATTTTCATCAGACGACGTACACCGGCCAACGATAGATCCTAAACCTTAACAGTGACAAATGGACGGCTGACTCCAGATAAGCTTCTATCACTACGATATGAATTTAATATTCGTACATGCTTCTGTAACGTTTGATCAAAAATCGATTTGCATCTCAAGGTTTTGAACGGCATTCTGCACCAGTGCCCGAATCCTGCGCCTAGGCAGACAATAGCAAGACTGTAATATCTAGTGCTGGGTGGTGGCCGACTTTGAGCACTATTAGTAGGAGATAAGCTAGACGCGTATTAGTTTGATAATAAACAATATCTTATATGCTTAGATATAACAAGATGGTCTTAAACGGAATAAAACCCGAGTCTTTTCGGATATACCTCGCCAAAATTAGTCAATTTTCAAGATAAAAGTAAGGATTTCTAATTCCACTTGATACTTAGGACAAAAAGCTGGATCAAAAATATGCATTTTACAATTTTATTTCGATTGTATTTGGTTTCCAATGGTGCCCCTTTGATACCCAAAATTTTCGAAAAGATATATCCTCGAAAAATGCATAATTTTATAAGCCATCGAAGCTGAGTAGATTGGCGACAAAATAATCGAATCTATCAAAGGTTAAAGAGTTATTTACGTTTATTTGAAATCTTAAAGCCTAAGCCCATAAAACATGAACCGAGTGAGCGGATTTTACCACCATTTGGCTCAGCTAGTCAAAGCGGTTAGTATTGCGTACACACATTTATCGAGAAAAATTTTTGTTTTTCAAGAGATGTAAACATTGAGAACTAAAATGTCTAATAATTTTACATTATTCCAGCTCCAGCTGGTTGAGCACGAATCGAATGGCACCAAAATTACTACTCTATCTTAAAAATAGACCAATATCGGCGTGGCGGGGGTGTACAGGCAAGAAGACCCCAAACTCCTTGCATGTTGATTATAGGCCATTATATAGACATCGAAACGTTTCAGTAGTGTGATTTAATGCATTTGCAGCAAAGTAATAAACGTATAGACAGCTGCCGGCCAAGCAACAGCCCATAAATTGCTGACTACTCACGTTCCCCACAATCAACGGCAAAAAATAACTGTTAGGGAGGGCCGACCTAGTTGCGGTCGTTAACGGTCGGCCATCGGCTTGGAGAATCTTTGACGGACGGTCCGACGGATTTCATGACCGTTGCTCAACACTATTAATAATATGACAGAAACAACTGTGAAGCGACGAGAAAAGTTGTGATCGTAGGGGCCACTATAGGTATCGAAAATAAAAGAACAAACAAGGGTTATGCGTAATTTTATTACTGCAAATTGAGAGCTTACGCAAGAATACAACTGCAATGTATTAGGCGGCGGAATCGAAATGCTGAAGCTGTCAATGGATTACACAGGCTGGTGGGAGGGCGACGAAACCGGACAAAGTTCCAGTAGATTCTCTTCTAATACTACCACGCGAACTGTATAGTACCCTTTCTTTGGCTTAGTGCTGAATGAATTTAGTGGTATTTGCGACAAATCCAAGGACGTCCTAAAATGCCATTACTTGTTCCTCCTAGTTCTATAAGCGAGAACAGTGAGTTTGGCAATCTGTTGTCCGTTTTGGACACGTATGGATCGTTTACGGTAATGCATGAGTAAACTTAAGGCGCGCTGCCTACCATGTCCTTCAGTTAATATCGGTTACCAAAAGCTTGATCAGTGTACCAACCAACCGTAAATATATACAAGAACACAAAATTGACTTTTTAGGCATCGCATCCAAAACGTTAAGAAACAAAATATTGGCCTAATAATGATTAGTCCTGAAACGTCAACTAGCCGGATAGTTACCGTTTGACATTTCAACTGGAAAATTTATATTTTGTTATCGAATTAAAATACACGCTTTAGTGTTTTGAAAACTACACACTACATATGTTCGTAAACTGCACGTATTGTCATTCGTAAAACGAAATGTGCTAGAGTAACGAAAAAATGCGAAATGCAAGTTGGAACGTTGTCCGCTGTGAAACGACATTGTGTTAGCGAACAGAAACTATCCCATTTTGTAATCAGTCACTCAGCGTTCGCTAACGAATTTTTTTAATTTGGAATTTGCTGTTTTGTTCTTTAACAAAGTTTTGTACATAGTGTCAATAGAGGATGTTAGGCGCCGCAGCTTAAGTTTATTCATGCATAACACCTAAATGGGCCCTTACATTTGGAATTCAACGGCTGGCAGTTACAATGAAGTGTTGTCCGTTGAAACAAACTATTTCAGCGGCAAAGTTTGCGATTGTGATTCAGCAGTTTATCTAGATAGTACAGCGGTTTACCAATATTACAGTCTTTATGGCAGCACCGAAACGATTATTATGCCGCCTAAACCCATATCTACGGCTATCAATGGACGAAGGCAAACCCTTTTTGATGTAAAAAAAACTTCGTGCTGCTGCCGATCCACAAACCAATGCATAGCAGTTACAGCAAAGGCATTGATGAATGTTGAGAAGCACAATAATTATATTGCAGTACTAAATATTGTACAAACCCCTTAAAAAGCTTGAAATTTAATGTCGCTGTGAGGTGTAGTAATAGCATGTTTGACGGTCATAATGAGGTATGGTGGACCTCTGTACCCCTAACATAGCATGAGCCAGAGGCTTAAACCCCGGATTGGCCAAATGAAGCCAAAAATACATGTCCCACTACAAACGTCGCCGTAACGCAGCACGTGATACATATGTGTATTTTATATTTTCATTGTGATCCTTTGGTATTTGCTAATTTTTCAGCAAAAACATGACAGTGAGGCTGACGTCAAGCTTCCGAAAATTTTTTTCGTGACATGTAGCCCCCCCCCCCCTCGACCAAGGTCAAATCTGGCAGCTTACGTACGCTGGTAAATAACGTCAAAGTGCTCTAGCGTCAAAAATGCTATATAATGGTAATCTAATAGTACAGGTGTTATGGAAAAAAGAACAAGCGTCTGTCCACGTGCTGTTTGATTATGAGGTCGAATGTCATAAAGTGCCAAACATGGGGTATGCAAAATGTAGCCCCCCCCGACCTGCCGAAAATTAAATTTAAAAAAGAGAAATTTAGCATACAGTCTTACAATAGGCACGGAGAGAGAGATAGTAACGCGATGAGAAGACCGGTTAAAAAATTCAATGAAAATGTAGACCCCGACGCATATATAATACAACAAACCGAAGGTCCCAAGAACCATATTAGTATATAAGTTTATCATCATTGCACCATGATATGGGGCCGTGCGGTTAAATGAGCAAGAGAACCCTTCTGCCTGCCCGCACATCTTTTGCGCGCATTGTTCTTAGTATCATCACCTAAACGTATGCTAATCATAGATAATTGGTTGGTTTACACCAGCAGCGTGTTAAACAATCTAGAATCTCCAGAAGTAGAGTAAAATTTCACGCAATGTATCTTGTAGGAAAGTGTAGCCCCCAACCGACATGAAGTGTAGCGCCCCCGACCTCAAGTGTAGCCCCCGACTAACACATATCGGGGTGCAATTTTTACAAGGCCTGAGGACTGCCGAAATATTTTCGTCGGACATCCCCCGCTCATGGTTGATTTGTGAGCATAAAACAGTATCTGTAAATGCTGTCTCCGTTGCGCTAGGAACACTTCTACGAAGGTTGTTCTAAATTGGTCGCTTTTAACCATAAAAGGGCCCTAGCTGCACCAATTTTCGGTCGCAAGTCCTCCAAATGGCTTGACCGTGACCTTTTGATCCGACTTGCATACAAACAGACCATGGTTCACATGTCACTGCGTTACCCTACGGAATAACTAGTAACTCGCTTGCGAGCCAAAATTCGAGTGGTGAGAACAATCCCAAGAAGTGTGTTGTAGAAAGCACACACAAACAAAGCCTACACACAGTACGCAGGTGTAGCATTATATAAACCGTGAGTGATGAGTCATAGTTACGCCCGCCTCTTTTGCTAGCCAACGTATGCAGTAGACAAAACCTCATACAACGAGTACAAAAACAATCAACTAACAATTTAATAATTCAATAAAACCCTAAATTGACCGTGAAAAGAACGTTAAAGAATTCAAACCGACACTTGAGAGAAAATCTCATTTTGCATACCAAGTATGAAGCATAAGTGTGAAAAATATTTGCCTCACAATGAGCTTGTTGGCCCAGAAAACCCATATAAGACATTAAAAGCAACGAAAAACACACATTTAGGTGCATTTCCCACGACTTTTCACCAAATATGAAACTTGGCGCCAACTATAAGCTTACAGACTCCAGATTGGGAAGTAGTTGAAAAACTTGCTATATATCATTCGAAAGCCCTGGTAAAGCTACATACATGGAATAGGCCTATTCGTTTGCAGATATATCGTTTACTTATTGAGAAAAGTCGCGAAAACTGGAGGGTGTACCAGAAAAATGGACCAAAATGACGTCATTTTGCACCATAACTTTTACCACGGGAAAAAATTCAAAAATCGGGCTTCGTCACTACACCTAAATCGACCATTGCGGTTTGAATGAGCTATCTTGCATCAAAATCCGCCCAACCGTTATCGAGGTCCAGGTGCGACAGACACAAGACAGGACCTCCTCAACCCCCCTCCAGAGCCAAAATTGAAAATTCTCGTTCCACTCGCTCGGTCGGGGGCTCCCCACCTAGGTAGCTTTTTCGGATAGAGACATCGATATCGAAAATTCAGGGTTTTTCTGTGAGTACAGAATAGACTTACATACAGAAAAGGTTTCACTGGCTTGAAAAAGTGGTGTTCAAAAGTACATGGTTTCGCGAAAGAACCCATATAACAAACATCCTAAGCATCGGTTTTTATAAAAAATTGTTTTTTGACCATGATTTTTTAAAATGACCAGTATTTCTTATAGGTAACGCAGTATTTAGATGTTGACACAGCAATGAAAATACGAAAAATAAATTTTAACACTTTATCGTGTATATATCGTTAATTTATAATTTGTTGTTTATCTCTGTAGACTAAATACCGTAAATTTTTTTGCAAACACTCGGAGGCCGCGACACGCTACTTGTATTTTCATTTCCTAGGCAAATTTGGCATTAGTGGGGAAATTCTACAGAGAATTCTAGGGAACTCTACTTTCATATGGATGCACACCACTTTTCCACCCGCCTTCGAGGATACATTTCTTGCTACAATTTTTTAGTTTTTGTGCAGAAAATATGAAATACAAGTAAGTAACGTTTTAATTTTCGAAGAATTTTAAGTTATCTTTGTAAATGAAACATAGGCTAAAGCAAAACAGTACCCAAAACTTCAGACGCTTGATCAGTATACACTCCTCTGACGTTGTAGCTAATGCCTAAACTCTAGCACTAAGTTACAGTAGCTCCACGCGGCTTGCCCTTTATCCAGTCATGATTCAGGTATAAGCTAGCATGGTTGTGAAGTATAGCTGAATCTAAAAGTCGCAGTCTACGTCGGATTTAGCTGATGTAACTCTTTATAAATATTAAGGCAAACGTTTTCCTACTGTCTCACTTTAAATCAAACTATGGTGTTTGTTTACAGTCCAAATTTCAAAAAAATTTACTCTAAGCAGGTATAATGCAATGCTGGACTACCATCGTCAAAGCAGTCAGGCAGCCGATAAACAGCCGTAAATCGTAAGCGGCCGATATTTCTACAGTTAACATTGGCGAGCAAGGTACGAGATGCGGTTATACGGTTGCTACTGTATAGCAAGCAAACTAATATTATTATATTAACTTTATTTATTACTAAACTTTTTATGTATATATAACAATCGATTTCTAAGAAAATGATGTAAAAGTATCTTTACGAATATTAAACTCGTATTAAAGAGAATGCTTGGCAGGATCTGCCCGGTCCCGGGCAGCAGTGACTCAAAACTAGCCGCGGTAACGCCATACATAAGCCACCTGCGGCGCACTGTTTATGCCCATTTATTCCAGATGAACACATTTTAATACACTTAGTTGTGGACAAAAAGTCACCCACTTATCCGCCGAAGCCGTACGGAAAATTTTAGCAGATTGGAGTAAAATGGCAAAACAGAGGTAAGCCAACCCCCCACCCCCGAAAGCAGGCTGTGGAAGTGAGAATGAGCTTTAATTTTTCGTCAAACAAAAAAATTAGCGTACCCTCATGGGGGATCGGCAACGCTCCGAGGTGGGCCGAACTTCAGAATTATAAAACCCAGACTTGAGTATAATCTTCCTTGCAGTTAATATAATCAAGGGTCGACGACAAGTGTAACTCTAGCTTTTTGGTGTTTTCGTTCCCGGTACATGGCGGTTGTTAGCGCCCATACACCTGCCTGGTTTGTGGGTCATGAACACGGCTGCCCTACCCATGCTCATGGACTACTAAGTTTGTACACCACCAGTGTTCTTGGGCCACTGACTTATACCTCACCCAGGTTGATGGGCCTTACAATTTACACTCCTTCCAGGTTCATGAACCATAAATTTACACTCTTACCAGGTTTATTTATGGGTCACTAAATTCAGGAAAAAAATTTTAAATTCTGTGGGAACAGCATAGTGGGGTTTGGGAGAGTCGGCAGTCTCACATAATTTCAATGGTAAATGTGAGCATTGAATTCTTATTTTGTCTGGGGAAACATTACAGTTTCAAGCGTACTAAACTGTATGGGTTTCCTAAGATATGTTTGAATCGGACTGATTTCTAAATTTCAACGAGCTCTTTCGATCTGAGCCTACTTTTTCTTCAAACGAGCCGATCCAAGGTATTTATTTGATTAAAACGAACTTTCTGAACCTTAATTTGGCAAACGTGTGGAACTGAGCCTGCTTCTAGTTTGACGAAAAATTAAAGCTCATTCTCACTTCCACAGCCTGCTTTGGGGGTGGGGGGTTGGCTTACCTCTGTTTTGCCAATTTTACTCCAATCTGCTAAAATTTTCCGTACGGCTTCGGCGGATAAGTGGGTGACTTTTTGTCCACAACTAAGTGTATTAAAATGTGTTCATCTGGAATAAATGGGCATAAACAGTGCGCCGCAGGTGGCTTATGTATGGCGTTGACCGATGGCTAGTTTTGAAGTCAAACTGCTGGGCAACGGGAAACGGGCGGATCCTGCCAAGCATTCTCTTACCACGATACGAGTTTAATATTCGTAAAGATACTTTTACATCATTTTCTTGAGAAATCGATTATATATACATCAAAAAGTTCTAGTAATAAATAAAGTTAATATAATAAATATAAGTTTGCTTGCTATACAGTAGCAACCGTATAGACCACATCTCATACACTTGCTGGCCAATGTTAACGGCAGAAAATTATAACGGCCGGCCGACGATTTACGGCTGTTTATTAACGGCTGCCGGACTGCTTTCACGATGGTAGTCCAGCATTGGATTATACCTGCTTAAGGGTAAATTTTTTTGAAGATTTGGACTGTAAACAAACACCATAGTTTCAATTTAAAGTGAGACAGTAGGAAAACGTTTGCCTTAATATTTATAAAGAGTTACATCAGCTAAGTCCCACGTAGACTGCGACTTTTAGATTCAGCTATACTTACACAACTCATGCTAGCTTATAACTGAATCATGACTGCATAAAGGGCAAGCCGCGTGGAGCTACTGTAACTTAAAGTGAAATAGTCTAGGTATTAGTGAGAACGTCAGGGAGTGTATACTAATACAAGCGTCGAAGATTTTGGGTACTGTTTTGCTTTAGCCATATGTTTCATTTACAAGATAACTTAAAGTTCTTCGAAAATTAAAACGAGTACCGTACTTGTATTCCATATTTTTCTGCACAAAAACTAAAAATTTGGAGCAAGAAATGGATCCTCGAAGGCGGGTGGAAAAGTGGTGGTGGATCCAATGAAAGTAGAGTTCCCAAGAATTCTCTGGAGAAATTTCCCCACTAATGCCAAATTTGCCTAGGAAATGAAATACAAGTAGCGAGGTCGCGGCCTCCAGTGTTTTGCAAAAAAATTTAAGGTGTTTAGTCTGCAGAGATAAACATAATTTATAAATTAACGATATATACACAATAAAGTGTTAAAATTTATTTTTCGTGTTTTGCATTGCTGTGTTGACATTGAATACTGGTTATCTATAAGAAATACTGGTCATTTTAAAAAATCATGGTCAAAAAACAATTTTTTATAAAAACCGTGCTTAAGGATGTTTGTTATATGGGTTATTTCGCGAAACCATGTACTTTTGAAACACCACTTTTTCAAGCCAAAGTGAAACGTTTTCGTATGTACAGTGTCTATACCCGTACCGACATAAAAAAACCCTGAATTTTTCGAATATCGATGTCTCTATGCAAAAAAGCTACCTGAAACCTGCTAGATGGGTCGGACAGGGACCCCCTGGCGGTCAAATTTTAATCCGAAATAAATCATTCCACTCGCGAGCGAGTGGAACGAGAATTTTCAATTTTGGCTTTGGAGGGGGGTTGAGGAGGTCCTGTCTGTGCGTGTGTGTCTGTCGCACCTGGATCTCGATAATGGTTGGGCGGATTTTGATAGCTCATTCGAACTTTAATTAAATTAGACAGTCGATTTAGGTGTAGTGACGAAGCCCGATTTTTGAATGTTTTTGTCGTGGGAAAAGTTATGGGGCGAAATGACGTGATTTTGGCCCATTTTTCGGGCACACCCTCCAGTTTTTGCGACTCTTCTCAATAAGTACACGAGGTATCCGCAAACTAATAGGCCTACTCCATGTAGCTTTACCAGGGCTCTCCAATGATATATAACAAGTTTTCAGCTACTTCCCAATCTGGAGTTTATAAGCTTATAGTTGGCGCCAAATTTCATATTTGGTGAAAAGTCGTGGGAAATGCACCTAAATATGTGCTTATTGTTGGTTTTAGTGTCGGATATGGGGTTTTCTGGGCCAACAAGCTGATTGCGAGTGTCAAAAATATTGTGTGGCAAATATTTTTCACACTTCTGCTTCATACTTGGTACGAAAAATGAGATTTTTCTCAAGTGTCGGTTTGAATTCCTTAACGATCTTTTCACGGTCAGTTTAGGGTTTTATTGAATTATTAAATTGTTAGTTGATTGTTTTTGTACTCCTTGTATAATGGTTTGTCTACTACATACGCTGGCTTTCAAAAGAGGCGGGCGTAACTATGACTCATCACTCACGATTTATATAACTATATATATCACTGCGTCACCTGCGACTGTGTGTAGGCTTTGTTTGTGCGTGCTTTCTACAACACATCGGGGGATTGTTCTCACCACTCGAATTCTGCCTCGCAAGCGAGTTTCACTAGTTATTCCGTAGGGTAACGCAGTGACATGTGAACCATGGTCTGTTTGTATGCAAGTCGGATCAAAAGGGTCACGGTCAAGCCATTTGGAGGACTTGCGACCGAAAATTGGTGCAGCTAGGGCCCTTTTATGGTTAAAAGCGACCAATTTAGAACAAGCCTGTCGTAGAAGTGTTCCTAGCGCAACGGAGACAGCATTTACAGATACTGTTTTATGCTCACAAATCAACCATGAGCGGGGGATGTCCGACAAAATATTTCAGGCAGATCCTCAGGCCTTGTAAAAATTGGCACCCCGATATGTGTTAGTCGGGGGCTACACTTGAGGTCGGGGGCGCTACACTTCATGTCGGTTGGGGGCTACACTTTCCTACAAGATACATTGCGTGAAATTTTACTCTACTTCTGGAGATTCTAGATTGTTTAACACGCTGCTGGTGTAAAACAAACAATTGATCTATGATTAGCATACGTTTAGGTGATGATACTAAGAACAATGCGCGCAAAAGATGTGCGGGCAGGCAGAAGGGTTCTCTTGCTGCCCAGTTAACCGCACGGCCCCATATCATGGTGCAATGATGATAAACTTATATACTAATATGGTTCTTGGGACCTTCGGTTTGTTGTATTATATATGCGGTCGGGGGTGCTACATTTTCATTGAAATTTTTTAATACACGGGTCGATTCTAGTGGGGCGTTACTATATTTCTATCCGGCCTATTGTAAGACTGTATGCTAAATTTCTCTTTTTTAAATTTAATTTTCGGCAGGTCGGGGGGGGGCTACATTTTGCATACCCCATGTTTGGCACTTTATGACATTCGACCTCATAATCAAACAGCACGTGGACAGACGCTGATGTTCTTTTTTCCATAACACCTGTACTGATTACGATTACCATTATATAGCATTTTTGACGCTAGAGCACTTTGACGTTATTTACCAGCGTACGTAAGCTGCCAGATTTGACCTTGGTCGAGGGGGGGGCTACATGTCACGAAAAAATTTTTCGGAAGCTTGACGTCAGCTTCAGTGTCGATGTTTTTCCGGAAAAATTAGCAAATACCAAAGGATCACAATGAAATATAAAATACACATATGTATCACGTGCTAGCGGTACGGCGAACGTTTTTTGTAGTGGGACATGTATTTTTGGCTTCATTTGGCCAATCCGGGTTTAAGGCCTCTGGCTCATGCTATGTTAGGGGTACAGAGGTCCACCATACCTCATTATGACCGTCAAACATGCTATTACTACACCTCACAGCGACATTAAATTTCAAGCTTTTTAAGGGGTTTGTACAATATTTAGTACTGCAATATAATTATTGTGCTTCTCAACATTCATCAATGCCTTTGCTGTAACTGCTATGCATTGGTTTGTGGATCGGCAGCAGCACGAAGTTTTTTTACATCAAAAAGGGTTTGCCTTCGTCCATTGATAGCCGTAGATATGGGTTTAGGCGGCATAATAATCGTTTCGGTGCTGCCATAAAGACTGTAATATTGGTAAACCGCTGTACTATCTAGATAAACTGCTGAATCACAATCGCAAACTTTGCCGCTGAAATAGTTTGTTTCAACGGACAACACTTCATTGTAACTGCCAGCCGTTGAATTCCAAATGTAAGGGCCCATTTAGGTGTTATGCATGAATAAACTTAAGCTGCGGCGCCTAACATCCTCTATTGACACTATGTACAAAACTTTGTTAAAGAACAAAACAGCAAATTCCAAATTAAAAAAATTCGTTAGCGAACGCTGAGTGACTGATTACAAAATGGGGTAGTTTCTGTTCGCTAACACAATGTCGTTTCACAGCGGACAACGTTCCAACTTGCATTTCGCATTTTTTCGTTACTCTAGCACATTTCGTTTTACGAATGACAATACGTGCAGTTTACGAACATATGTAGTGTGTAGTTTTCAAAACACTAAAGCGTGTATTTTAATTCGATAACAAAATATAAATTTTCCAGTTGAAATGTCAAACGGTAACTATCCGGCTAGTTGACGTTTCAGGACTAATCATTATTAGGCCAATATTTTGTTTCTTAACGTTTTGGATGCGATGCCTAAAAAGTCAATTTTGTGTTCTTGTATATATTTACGGTTGGTTGGTACACTGATCAAGCTTTTGGTAACCGATATTAACTGAAGGACATGGTAGGCAGCGCGCCTTAAGTTTACTCATGCATTACCGTAAACGATCCATACGTGTCCAAAACGGACAACAGATTGCCAAACTCACTGTTATCGCTTATAGAACTAGGAGGAACAAGTAATGGCATTTTAGGACGTCCTTGGATTTGTCGCAAATACCACTAAATTCATTCAGCACTAAGCCAAAGAAAGGGTACTATACAGTTCGCGTGGTAGTATTAGAAGAGAATCTACTGGAACTTTGTCCGGTTTCGTCGCCCTCCCACCAGCCTGTGTAATCCATTGACAGCTTCAGCATTTCGATTCCGCCGCCTAATACATTGCAGTTGTATTCTTGCGTAAGCTCTCAATTTGCAGTAATAAAATTACGCATAACCCTTGTTTGTTCTTTTATTTTCGATACCTATAGTGGCCCCTACGATCACAGACTTTTCTCGTCGCTTCACAGTTGTTTCTGTCATATTATTAATAGTGTTGAGCAACGGTCATGAAATCCGTCGGACCGTCCGTCAAAGATTCTCCAAGCCGATGGCCGACCGTTAACGACCGCAACTAGGTCGGCCCTCCGTTAACAGTTATTTTTTGCCGTTGATTGTGGGGAACGTGAGTAGTCAGCAATTTATGGGCTGTTGCTTGGCCGGCAGCTGTCTATACGTTTATTACTTTGCTGCAAATGCATTAAATCACACTACTGAAACGTTTCGATGTCTATATAATGGCCTATAATCAACATGCAAGGAGTTTGGGGTCTTCTTGCCTGTACACCCCCGCCACGCCGATATTGGTCTATTTTCAAGATAGAGTAGTAATTTTGGTGCCATTCGATTCGGCTCGACCAGCTGGAGCTGGAATAATGTAAAATTATTAGACATTTTAGTTCTCAATGTTTACATTCTTGAAACAAAAAATTTTCTCGATAAATGTGTGTACCATACTAACCGCATTGACTAGCTGAGCCAAATGGTGGTAAAATCCGCTCACTCGGTTCATGTTTTATGGGCTTAAGCTTTAAGATTTCAAATAAACGTAAATAACTCTTTAACCTTTGAATAGATTCAGCTGATTTTGTCGCCAATCGACTCAGCTTAGAATGGCTTATAAAATTATGCATTTGTCGAGAATATATTTTTCGAAAATTTTGGGTATCAAGGGGCACCATTGGAAACCAAATACAATCGAAATAAAATTGTAAAATGCATATTTTTGATCCAGCTTTTTGTCCTAAGTCGAGTGGAATTAAAATTATTACTTTATCTTGAAAATTGACTAATTTTGGCGGTATATCCGAAAAGACTCGGGTTTTATTCCGTTTAAGACCATCTTGTTATATCTAAGCATATAAGATATTGTTTATTATCAAACTAATACGCGTCTATCTTTACTAATAGTGCTCAAAGTCGGCCACCACCCAGCACTAAATATATTACAGTCTTGCTATTGTCTGCCTAGGCGCAGGATTCGGTACTTGGTGCAGTACGCCGTTCAAAACCTTCATATGCAAATCGATTTTTGATCAAACGTTACAGAAGCATGTACGAATATTAAATTCATATCGTAGTGATAGAAACTTATTGGGAGTCAGCCGTCCATTTGTCACCGTTAGGTTTAGGATCTATCGTTGGCCGGTGTACGTCGTCTGGACGAAAATTTTAACGGTGAACGGATGGCCGGCCTTTTGACTTCAATCCCGACTCTTGCCCAAGACTAGGTCATTCCACGCTACGATGTCCTTTTGTTCCAGAAAAAATGACTAATGACTTTTTGGTTCCGATATCTTCATTTTTACACTTATGATTAAAAACTTTAAGGATTCCGTATTTGAGGACGTTATAGTAAATTTTTTAACCGTTCTGATGCTATGGCATCCCAAATACCACCCCCTGCTGCGCAGCAAGATACCGTAAAATGGCCTCCGGAATACCCCCAAAGTACTATCTTGGTGAGCTTATAATATGGTACGAATGGTTAAGTTATTCAAAACCAATCTTGTACTACCATTTCCACTGTGAGGGCTAGAAAATGGCACCCCATATCAATCGCCAGTGTACATGCCTGGTAACGTGGTCGGGAGGAGGTAAAATTAAATTTTTTCAAAAAATAATTTTGTGTCATATGTGTGGTCGAAAGGCAGCTGTCACAATGTATTATGAACTAGACGCGCGAAATTTCATCGAAATAACGTCACATGGCCGATTTTTCTTAATTTTGGTGGTAGTCGGGGGGGGTTAATAGCCTGAGATCAACAGGTTAGACGTGAGATAGAGCTCAGGTCTTTTCGCTATTCTGTTCCTCATGGGAAAGAACCATAACAGACAAATTAATATAGTTATACTCAATCCACCATACCCCAAATTAGCATTGGCCCTGTGGTGGGTGGGGTAATCAAATGTGCTAAAATCGATCTGTTGACCTTGGCGCTGGAGTAGGTAACACGAAGTTCCTGGGTTGATATTTCTTCAAAAGGTACCCAGGGAATAGGTATTATCTATGAATAACGTTTATGTACCGTGCATACGTATATAACGATTAATGACCGAAAAAGAATTTGGTCGGGGGAGGTAAAAGTAGGGTTCATCCCATATCGGCAGCTCCCACTCTCCATGATTGGAGTAGATTTGAAAATATGTGTAACTAAAAATGTGGTGTAGACCTGACTATTCCTGCACAAAAAAAGAATTTCGGCCATAACTTCTAACATTGAGCCACGGCACTACCCGGAAAAAACAAGTCGTAAAATTAATCATTACGGTTTTTGTCCATTTGGGGGTGAGGCCAAAATATTTTTTTTGGTTTAAAATAGCTAAGTAATGAGGGTTCCTTGCGTACATAACGTTTTACCAGGCCATACACGTTTCTGTGCAACAAGTCAAAATATTCACTTTTACCCCCCCTACCAAAAGAACATCGTGGCGTGAAATCACCCCACTTCTTATAAACCTGCTAGTCCCAAGTTGTGACGTCTTTTTGCCTCACGTTAGCAAGGCCATAGTGTTCAATGACTGAAATCTATGCGTGGCTCGATTCGTGCACAAAAGGTCGTGGTCGGAGCTCGGGTAATCTCTTTGCAATTTTTGAAAGTGCGCTCAAGCGATTGTCCTTCATAAATACGCTTTTTATATGTACTGTATAAAAGGCCGGATCTTGAGTTTTTGTTCCTTTGTGTAATGAATAATGATGTAATTTTGCTATAATAGTGAGTTTTACCTTGTCACCCGCATTTATGAACTGTGTTTGAATAAATATTTCCGTGGGCAGGCAATAGCAAACATTAATATCCGCAAAAATACGTTTTTCGTGTTTCTAGTCTCGCACTAATTTTTGGTGTTAAATTAGGCCTCGCTTTGCTGTATGGTTGCAAACTTGGACTGTAATAAACAGATTTAGCACATATTTTCACAGACAGGTGACACTATATTTATAAAAATTCAATGACAACACACTTATTCCTTTTACATGATAACAAGTGGATTATAAGCTTTTAAGTCAAAATCTGAATAAAATATACAAATTGCTGTTGCCATTTATAACTAGAAATGGAGTGTCCGTTTGATTCGGCTTATATTATCACAGTCCGTGTGTTCTTAACAGTTATAACATATTCATGGTATTTACTGCAACTGCGCTGATATAGAATTGCCAAAATACCGGTCTGTAGTCTAAATTTTAAGTGTTTAATTTTCTACCTTATACTACCCACGTTCCCGCCGACGTTACTCGCTACAGGGGGAAAGTATTCGTTGTTTTATCAAAAGTCTTACGCCACTGAATAAATAAGGTGATCATGGCGGAGCAAGTGGTATTAACCGGGATACAAATTGTTTAAAACGAAGTTTTCGCGAATGCAGCGTGATTTACTTTAACAGAATACGAAAAATGTATTTTTATAACACACGAGAGTAAAATTGGCAAATAACGCCGGCAATAATGCTACCAATTCAACAGTCCGGTAATATTAGCTTCGCTTCGGGATCAAGATCTTCGAATAATCATCACAAAGGTACTACTTGTACCGGTAGCACTTACTTGCCAAATCAAGACGCCTATCCTCATCCCCATAGTTTAAATCAGGATCGACCGGGGACTGACATCGGTGGCAGTGGCTCGACAATGATGCCGTCGTACGATAATTTGGAATTTGTGTCGTTGCCAACCAGCTACGGTGCCTCATCATCCCCAGCAAGCGGATTCAGTGTAACAGGTAATAACCGAAGCACTTTAACGATTAAAACAACTATAAGTAGTAAGTGTTCGCTCTGTGTTGATCCGAATTGGACGTGTATTGTATATAGAGTGTGCATATTGCATCCAGTCCGAAATAGCGTATGTTTTCGTTTTTTTGTAGCCGAGTCGGATGAATCAGTTTGAAAAATGAATACATACCTAATATATGCACACGTATACGGTTGGTATAGAGTTTAGTCGTTTCGGATCGGATGCAATGTAAACAGAATTCGGATCTGCACTAATTGGATTGGACGCAGTGTGAAAACGGCATTAGGCAGCTCCGGATAGAATTTCGTTAAAGAATATGACACATACATTTAAGCACTTATAAAGCATTACAAAGAGGTTGACTGGTTTTGTTGTGTCACCCTTTTCCTACATTCGAGCTTCGTTCACTTGTCATGAATATAGATACTTTTAATGGTAGTGTACCGGAGCTAGGAGCAAATGAGTATGGGCGTACGAGTGTGTACTAAATTAACTGTGTGTCAATTTTGACAGACGTTTGTGTTTTGTTACCGTCCTAGCCAAACAAAGTGCAATGAAAATAGCAATGGATCGAAATTTTGTTTATTCGAAAGTAATTGAAATGTTGTAATCCTTAGGCGAAAATATAGCACACACGATCTGGGTTTTGTATATGTGGACGTCGTTTTTTCATTTCGATTCTTTATACCACAACACGTGTACTGAAAATTTGACGATACATCATTGTTGGAGCTAAAGCTTATCATACCAAATTCGCTTCTCTATTCGCTGAAAATTATGCCAGCGGCATGAGCCTACGGGTTCCCTGGATAGGAACCATGTGTTATCACGTTTTATCTTATCTTTTGAATGGGAGGCAGCCTACTCATCTGATGGTTTCCTTGTCCAAAATGATCATTATTCAATGTTTTTCGATGCATGCAAAACGCTGAAATAGGTAATACTGGCATGCACTGTTAAGCCTACTCTGATTCAGGTTAAAATCAATTTTTAACTATTTTCACATAATTTATGAATGGTGTTAGCTTCGGTATTCATTTGGCTTGGAACTATATTCATTTTTTATATCGATTTTGAGCTTTTTCGCTGTAGGGAAGCAAAAAATTCGCCGTTGGAATCAGACTACCAGCAGATTAAGATATTGCCGTTTTGAACCAGGGGGTCCGAAAAGTTAAACGTTTGAGGTACCCCCAACCACAGTTCCGAAAAGTCAGCCAAATCTTATTCACATAGGGCAAATTGATCCGCAGAAAAACTGTAGAAGCCGAGGCTGTCGAGTGTATATAACTCGCCGATAAATTTCTTTCGAGAACGAACTACGACATAGATCGAACACACTTAATGTATTTGCGAATAAGTCTCGAACAATAAAAGTCTAGCGAACTACTGGATAACAGCACACATTTTTGCTGGTTGTTCGTTGCATTCAATTTCTTAATGTTTCATGTAAGATTGTGTTAGATGACAATTTTATTATTAGCAGCTGTAACATTGCTTTTCCCAAGCTAAGTTTTTGACGGCAAATTAATTTGTTTTATCTCTTTGTTGCTTGACGACAAACACATAAATAATCCTCTTTACTTTACTGGCTTAAACTCTCGAACAGAAAATAGCTGTCTGTTACAAAAGCCATTTTCCCGACCATTTGCTTCTTATTGGCTATGCCACCTTATTAGACAGCATCAAATTTTGGATCTTGCAAAATATAGAGTTAATAAGGTTTAGCATTTTTCAAAGGAGATGCTGGCCATATTCACGTCATCAAAGTACTTTATTGATTATGCCGAGTCTCCTGCCAATATTTCAGCTCCAAACAGTAGCAGTCGTCAACATCCGAACCGGGCTATGGCATTACCCGACTCGCCCCAGTTTATCGATATTCCGCATACCAGTAGTGGCGTCGGTCAAGATTGGCATAGCACTTCACCAATGCTCGGCCAAAACGAACCTGACTTGGTTCACGGACATTCAACAAGCCGAGCTGGAAAATATTTGGCATCGAAAGGTTTCGGATGGCTGATGGAAGAAACCCCTGATGATGACGACGTTTACGAAAAGCCGTTACTGTATGTCCAGTTTACCTTTACGTAAGCCGTTGTGTGGATTCCTGAGAATTTTGTGCGTGTATGCATACAGGCACACTTTTAAGAATCTCTGTATTTTTTGGGGGTTATGACAATATGGGGCTCTGATGGTCAACTGTGACCGCTAGTTCGGGGGGTGGAGGTCAATAGGGGCACATGTTTTGTATTATATACATATAAGGGACAGGGAATAACCGGAACCGAAATTTACCGGAACCAGCAACCGGAACCGTCCATTTAAACCGGATCCGGAACCGGAACCTGGTCTTCGAAATTTATAAATAGTAAAACAGATGATGGAAGAAATGAAGGTATAGTGTATTTAAAATGCATTAAAAATAACTTTTACATTAAACTTAATGTTAATGTATTGCGATGGTATTATTGCCTTTCTGAAATTTCAAAGAGCCTGAGGTAGCTAATAATGTTTATTTATCGATCAAATATGTCGGTTTTTGGACATTCAGAGCAAAAAATGTCTTCCACTATACACCATTGCATATAATGCGTCAAATCTAATGTGTTTAGAAAGCTTGGAGCGTAGAATACACTCTTTCGCTCTGTCTCCAGTCGCCTCCCTTTACTACACATACGTTTGTTGCATGTTCTTCTGTAGGAAACTTAAAATTATTGGTTTATATGAATGTAAGAGAAAATAATAGATAGAAGGTAATTTTCTGATCAGTGCTTGACGCAATTTATGTTAGCCAAGCATACCCTAAGTACTTCTGCGTAAGCCATACTCTGTTACCGAGTTGGACCGGTTTAATTCAAACGTATCCCACAGACTTCTGGATGTATAAAATAGCTGCTACAAGCATCGACCTGGCTTTGATTTAACAAACTCCTGCAGGTTATTATGAAAAATTCCTGCTCAAATTATGTGCCCTACTTACGTTTCACACGACAAATTGGTTAGTTAATCTTTTCTTTTGCTTGGTTGTATTGTAGCTTGATCATTGTATAATATATATTACATATGTTTGGATTACAGGATGAAGCAAAAACGTGGAAGGGAAACCTGAAGGGAGTAACCGGAATTCCGGTTCCGGCGAAAATCGTGTTCCGGTTGGGGTTCCGGCAAAGTGCAAAAACCATACGGGAACCGGAATTCCGGTTTAAAATTTTTGAATGAAATTTTTCACATTTTTGTTTCATCCGCGGTCTAAACATGTAATATATACACAGTTATCAAGTTCCAATGCAACCAAACAAAGGAAAAGATTAACTCAGCAAATTGCCGTGTGAAACGTAAGTAGGGCACATAATTTCAGTGGGAATTTTTCATAACAAGCTGCACGAGTTTGTTAACAAATCAAAGCCAAGTCGGTGCTTGTAGCAGCCATTTTACACATTCACAAGTCTGTGGGATATATATTTTAGAATTAAACCAGTCCAACTCGGTAACAGAGTATGGTCTATATGGAAGTACTTAGCTGTAAGCTTGCCTAACTTAAATTGTTTCAAGCACCTGCCAGTGCGCTTGTAAATTTTGTAAAGCAGTCTACATTGAAGTAAAGTAGCATTATCTGCAACTCAGTCAGAAACAGCGTTCTTGGCAGTGAACTGTATTTATTGAAACTGTGCGATCAGTATCACAATTTTTAATGTGTATAGCATTCTTATTAGAAAGTTATCATCATCATCTAACTGACTGACGGACATTGGTTGCCTCAACAGTAGCCTAACAAGTTTCTCTGACCACTAATCAGAAAATTATAGCCTATAACTTCTATCATTTTCTCTTAGAACCATATAAATCAATAATTTCAAGTTTCGTACAGAATAACATGTAACAAACGTATGTGTAGTAAAGGGAGGCCACTGGAAACAGAGCAAAGTGTTCATTCTACGCTCCATGCGTTATAAGCACATTCATTTTGACGCAATATACGCAAGGGTGTATAGTAGAAAGGAAGCTTTGCTAAAAGGGCCCAAAAACTGGCATATTCATCGATAAATAAGCATTATTTGTTTACTCACTCTCTTTAAAGTTCCAACAAGGCAATAATACTATCGCAATACTGTAAAAGTTGTTTTTAATTAAATCCACTGTACCTTTATATCTTCCTTCATCTGTTTTACGGTCATTTCAAGAAAGCATGTCATTTTAGTCGGGGAGCTACATCGGCACTTTTTGGTCCATACCACCAGTCTTTTGGAAGGAAATTGTCACTGTGTGATGTAGTAATAGCGTGCCCGACGGTCATAATGAGGTATGGTGGACTTCTGTACCCCTAACATAGCAGTAGCCGGAGGCCTTCAAACCGGGTTGGCCACATGAAGCCAAAAACACATGTCCCACTATAAACGTTCGTCGTATCGCTAGCACGTGATACATAATACCTGTGTTTTTCATTTCAGCGTGATCCTTTGGTATTTGCTATTTTTTCCGCAAAAACTTGGGAATAAGCATCGACACTGAAGCTGACGTCAAGCTTCCGAAAATTTTTTTCGTGACATGTAGCCCGCCCCCCCTCCCGACCAAGGTCAAATCTGGATGCTTGCATACGCTGGTAAATAACGTCAAAGTGCATTAGCGCCAAAAATGCTATATAACAGTAATCGTAATCAGTAGAGGTGTTATTGAAAAAGAGAATATCAGCGTCTGTCCATGTGTTGTTTTATTATTAGGTCGAAGCTCATAAAGTTCAAAAAATGAGTCATCCAAAATGCAGCCCCCCCCGACCTGACGAAAATTAAATTTAAAAAAGCCAAATTTAGCATACAGTCTTACAATAGGCCGGATAGAAACATAGTAACGCCCTACTACAATCGACCCATTTATTAAAAAATTTTAATGAAAATGTAGCCCCCCGACCGCATGATACAAGAAACCGAAGGTGGCAAGAACCACATTAGTATATAAGTTCATCATCATTGCACCATGATATGGGGCCGCGCTGTTAACTGGGTAGCTAGGGAACCCTTGTGCCTGCCGGCACATCTACTCTTCGTATTGTCCTTGGTATCATCTCCTAAATGTAAGCTAATCATAGATCAATTGTGTTTGTTTTACAGCAGCAGCTTGTTAAAATAAATATAGAATCTCTAGAAATAACCAAAGTTTCACGCAATGTATGTTGTAGGAAGGTGTAGCAACCCCCCCCCGACCTGAGGTGTGGATCCCCGACCTCAGGTGTTGCCCCCCCCCCCGACTAACACACATCTCGGTAGCAATTTTTACAATGCCTAGGGATCTGCCTGAAATTTTTGTCGGACATCCCCACTCATGGTTGGTTTGTGAGCATAAAATGGTACAGTAGGTAGGTGCTGTCTCCGTTGCGCTATAAAACTTCTGCGACAGCCTTGTTCTAAATTTGTCGATTTTAACCATAATAGGCCCTAGCTGCACCAATTTTAGGCCGCAAGTCCTACAAATGGCTTGACGGTGACCTTTTTGTCCGACTTACATTCAAACAGACCATGGTTCACATGTCACTGCGTTACCCTACTAGAATAATGACTTATTTCGGATTAAAAGTTGACCTCCAGGGGTACCCTTTGCGACCCCTGTACCAGGTTTTAGGTAGCTCGTTTTTGCATAGAGACATCGATATTCGAAAAATTCAGTGTTTTTATGTCGGGAGGGTCTAGACACTGTACATACGAAAACGTTTCATTTTGGCTTCAAAAAGTGGTGTTTCAAAAGTACATGGTGTCGTGAAATGACCCTTTACTATATATAGGTTTCGAAGACCAGGTTCCCCATCCGATTTAAATGGACTGCTCCGGTTACTGGTTCCGGTTCTGGTTGTTCCCTGATATATATTTATATACACATATCAGGGAGTAACCGGGATTCCGGTTCCGGCGAAAATCGTGTTGCGGTTGCGGCTCCGGCAAAGGGCAAAAACCATACCAGAACCGGAAGTCCGGTTTAAAAATTTTGTTTAAAATTTTCCACATTTCTTGCTTCATCTGTGATCCGAACATATGTAATATATATTATGCAATGATCAAGCTCCAATACAACCGAGCAAAAGAAATGATTTACTAAGCAATTTGCCGTGTGAAACGTAAGTAGGGCACATAATTTCAGTAAGAATTTTTCATAATAAGCTGCAGGAGTTTGTTAACAAATCAAAGCCAAGTCGGTGCTTGTAGCAGCTATTTTACACATTCAGAAGTCTGCGGGGTACGTTCGAATTAAACCGGTCCAACTCGTTAACAGAGTATGGCTTACGCAAGGCTAACATATATTGCGTTAAGCACCAGTCATTGCGCTTGTAAACTTGGTAAATCAGTCTACATTGAAGTAAAGTAACCTTTTCTGCAACATAGCCATAAACTGCGTCCTTGGCAATGAACTGTATTTATTGAAACTGTGCGAGCGGTATATCAGTTTGTCTCATTTATAGCATTCTGATCAGAAACTTACAATCATTATCATCTAGCTAACGGGTACTGGTTGCCCAACGCTAGCCTAAGCTATGTCTCTGACTACTGATTGGAAAATTATAGTATATATACCTTCCTTTATTTTCTTTTAGAACTATATCCTACAGAATAACGTGTAACAAACATATGCGTAGTAAAGGGAAGCGATTGGAGACAGAGCGAAAGTGTTTAGTCTACGGTTCAAGCAACCATGTTTTGTTACAAGCACAGTCAATTTGACTAAATTTACACAAGGATGTTTAATGGAAGTCTTTTTTTTTGCTCTGGGGTCCCAAAAACCGATATATTGATCAATAAATATACATCATTAGTTTACTCAGTAATTTTAAAGTTTCAGAAAGGCAATGATGTCATCGCAATACATTAAGTTTAATGTAAAAGTTAGTTTTAATGCATTTTAAATCCACTATACCGTAATTCCTTCCTTCATCTGTTTTACTATATATAAATTTGGAAGACCAGATTTCGGATCCGGTTTAAATGGGAGTGGTTCCGGTTATTCCCTGATACATATATATAGGATGCTCTCTAAGTAACGCCACAGCATCAAAGTGACCCACCGTGCCAAATAATAAATATATCTAAAACGTTTTGGTATGCATGTATATACTCTCATATATATACCTAGCTTAGGTGTTTGATGAATAGCACTTAGCCTAAGCGCGAACCTGGGGCCCTGCAAGATCAGTACATTCTTCCAGTCAACAACGCACACTTTGGCAGTATTTTCGAACCATGTCAGGATCCAGAAGGGAGAGCTCCTCCGATGTTGCCTCTTTCAGGCGTAACAGGGTTTGTGTCTTTCGTTCATATACCTTATCCTTCATAAATTTCCAAAGAAAAATATCAGGAGAGTTTACATCAAGAGAACGAGCATACCATTCGACAGGGATTCGGCGCCCCAGCCAACGGCGCTCTGCCATCGCAAAATGAGGCGCGCCATTCCGCATAAAGTGAAGCGTGTCAATACCTAAGCCTGGTGACTGTTGTATAATAGGATTAATTTATTCCGTAACACCATTAAATAATAATTGTCGGCATTCACAGTACTGTCGAAAAGACCGGCCCAAAAAATAGGCCTGACCATCTGCCGACTCATACTGTCAGACCAGGGGCATTCGTTATGGTGTTATGAGGGTTTCTTGCATGCCAATAAACATAATTATGCCGGGTAACGTCGCCGTTTAGTTAAAAATTGCTTTCGTCGGACCAAATGACTTCGTCAGCTAAGTCCATCATGGCTTTGCAGCCATTTTTCACAAAATTCCACCCTGCGATCATAATCATCCTCATTTAGAGCATGAAATAACATCGGTCTAAAAGGTTGTAGAGCAAGGCTGCTAACAATTTGGAAAACAGTCGATTTTCTGATTATGGTTTCTACAGCACATTAATTAGAACAACGCCATCAAAAGTAATTGGTTGTCACCCAACTTCGAACCAACTGGAGGCGTTGGGAATTGACTTTGTCGGATTATTGGCAAAATGATAGGAAATATCAGTTATCGCAGCATCACTAAATGCCGTCGCTGGTCTCCCTGTTCAGGGCAAGTCAGCTACGGAACCCGTTAGATCAAACATTTTATTAATTGAAGCAATACTTTTGTGATGGGGGCTGTGAAGACGAATGCCGGAACCATTGTCGCATAATTTCACGACTACTTTGGTTGATTGAATAAAGCCTTACTGCAGTTATTCGATCAGCCAAACTAAGTCAGGTATCAGACATTTTGCTATACGTATATAACAGGGAGTAACCGGAATTCCGGTTCCGGTTCCGGCGAAAATCGTGTTCCGGTTGCGGTTCCGGCAAAGGGCAAAAACCATACCGGAAGCGGAATTCCGGTTTAAAAATTTTGTTTGAAATTATCCACGTTTTTTGCTTCATCCTGCAATCCAAACATATGTAATATATATTATGCAGGGAGTAACCGGAATTCCGGTTCCGGTTCCGGCGAAAATCATGTTCCGGTTGCGGTTCCGGCAAAGGGCAAAAACCATACCGGAACCGGAATTCCGGTTTAAAAATTTTGTTTGAAATTTTCCACGTTCTTTGCTTCATCTGTGATCCAAACATATGTAATATATATTATACAATGATCAAGCTCCAATACAACCAAGCAAAAGAAAAGATTAACGAAGCAATTTGACGTTTGAAACGTAAGTAGTGCACATAATTTCAGTTGGAATTTTTCATAATTACCAGCAAGAGTTTGTTAGCAAATCAAAGCCACGTCGATGCTTGTAGCAGCTATTTTACACATCCAGAAGTCTGTGGGGTACGTTTCAATTAAACCGGTCCAACACGGTAACAGAGTATGGCTTACGCAGAAGTACTTAGGGTATGCTTGGCTAACATAAATTGCTTCAAGAACCAGCCAATGCGCTTGTAAACTTGGTAAATCAGTCTAAATTGAATTAAACTAACATTATCTCCAACGCAGCTAGAAACTGCTTTCTTGGCAAAGAACTGAATTTATTGAAACTGTGCGAGCAGCATCACAGTGTGTCTCATTTATAGCATTCTGATTAGAAAGTTATCATCATTATCATCTAACTTACGGGCACTGTTTGTCCAAAACTTACGGGCACTAGCCTAAATAGTGTCCCTCACCACTGATCAGAACATTACCTTCTATCTATTATTTTCTTTTAGAATCATATAAACCAATAATTTCAAGTTTCCTACAGAAGAACATGTAACAACGTATGTGTAGTAAAGGAAGGCGACTGGAGACAGAGCGAAAGTGTGTATTCTACGCTCCAAGCTTTGTAAGCATATTCGATTTGACGCAGTATACGCAATGGTGTATAGTGGAAGGCATTTTTTGCTCTGTGTGTCCAAAAATCGACATATTTGATCGATAAATAAACATTATTAGCTTCCTCAGTCTCTTTAAAGTTTCAGAAAGGCAATAATACCACCGTAATACATTAAGTTTAATGTAAAAGTTATTTTTAATGTATTTTAAATCCACTATACCTTGATTTCTTCCTTCATCTGTTTTACTATATATAAATTTCGAAGACCAGGTTCCGGTTCCGGTTCCGGATCCGGTTTAAATGGACGGTTCCGGTTGCTGGTTCCGGTTCCGGTAAATTTCGGTTCCGGTTATTCCCTGATATTATGCAATGATCAAGCTCCAATACAACCAAGCAAAAGAAAGAATAACTAACCAATTTGCCGTGTGAAACGAAAGCAGGGCACATAATTTGAGCAGGAATTTTTCATAATCACCTGCAGGAGTTTGTTAAATCAAAGCCAGGTCGATGCTTGTAGCAGCTATTTTACACATCAGAAGTCTGTGGGATACGTTTCAATTAAACCGGTCCAACTCGGTAACAGAGTATGACTTACGCAGAAGTACTTAGGGTATGCTTGGCTAACATAAATTGCGTCAAGCACCCGTCAGTGCGCTTGTAATCTTGGTAAATCAGTCTAAATTGAAGTAAACTAACGTTATCTACAACGCAGCCAGAAACTGCTTGCTTGGCAATGAACTGTATTTATTGAAACTGTGCGAGCAGCATCACAGTGTGTCTCATTTATAGCATTCTGATTAGAAAGTTATCATCATTATGATCTAACTGACGGGCACTGTTTGTCCAACGCTAGCCTAAACAGTGTCTCTGACCAATGATCAGAAAATTACCTTCTATCTATTATTTTTCTTAGAACCATATAAACCAATAATTTTAAGTTTCCTACACAAGAACATGCAACAAACGTATGTGTAGTAAAGGGAGGCGACTGGAGACAGAGCGAAAGTGTGTATTCTATGCTATAAGCTTTGTAAGCACATTCGATTTGACGCAGTATACGCAATGGTGTATAGTGGAAGACATTTTTTGCTCTGAATTTCCAAAAACCGACATATTTGATCGATAAATAAACTTTAGCTTCCTCAGTCTCTTTAAAGTTTCAGAAAGGCAATAATACCATCGCAGTATATTAAGTTTAATGTAAAAGTTATTTTTAGTGCATTTTAAATCCACTATACCTTCATTTCTTCCATCATCTGTTTTACTATATATAAATTTCGAAGACCAGGTTCCGGTTCCGGTTGCGGATCCGGTTTAAATGGACGGTTCCGGTTGCTGGTTCCGGTTCCGGTAAATTTCGGTTCCGGTTATTCCCTGGTATATAAATATAATATCTTTATTTGGTTATAATTCTTGAAAGTATGATGGTTGTAAGTATATAATGTCACTCTCAGCAACAGTTTTTGAAGTTGGGGCTTTACGTATGGGACACCCTATGTATTAATATAATGCATATATATTCATGCCGTGTGTATATTTACATTTATTAGTCGCTTCATACACGTGTCTGCGTCAGTATTATTGCATTCTACGACTGAAATGGGCAAAAATACCAGAATTCGCTGAAATTGCACCTTACGTTGGTCGGAGATGAAAATTTCTCTTGGTCAAACTCAAAAATTGAAGGGGTCCAACTTTCGGGAGGGGGTAGGCGACCAGTAAGGTTCAGCGGCAGGACATGAGAGGTCGGCCCCTCTACCCCACTATAGCAAAATCACGTAAGTCTAAGTAACATCCCTGGAGTCGTGCGCACACACAGCACACAAACCCAAATATGTCTTCGCTACCACCTCCCAAGGCACCACTACCTGGTTTTCCAAGAGAGCCTCGAAAGCGTCCTACTGAAATGCAAGCTGAAAAACTCGGAAATGCCATAAATAACGGAATTTACAGTTTTAATAATAATGTACATTATAATAATGAAACCCTATCAACTAACGCCAATTTTTTGGGACCGCGGGCATAAGGCAAAATTGGCATGTTTTTAGTCGCCTAAACAAATACCTGCGGGTGAACTGGGGGAAGTCAAAAACACCTGGGGTCTGAACAGGCGGCACCTACGACAAACTGAAATATATAGAGCCTTCTCCGTGGGAAAGCCAAACCACAAAGCATGCCAATCCACTTCAATCTAAAACATATTTTGTCATACCTTTAAATTTGGCGTACAAAAAATTCTCTTAAAGTATTGTTATTCTCCAGTGTTTGAATTTTATGTTAGTGCCTTTATGTTGAATATGAAAATTCCCTTCTGATAATAAACGCATGATTGTTTATATTGCTGTTATTGACAGTAATTATTTTCAGCGAGGAACTCGACATTGATCTACGCGATATCTACTACAAGGTCCGCTGCGTTCTGCTGCCGTTACCGTTTTTTCGCCTCAAGCTTCAGCTGGTTCGCGACAGTCCCGATTTTTGGGGACCACTTTTTGTTGTTCTAGCGTATGCGATTGTGTCCGTCTACGGTCAGCTAAAGGTAAGTTTAGAACGATGTTAAGTGGCTGATGAATATTAAGCACTTAGTTCACTTACGATGACCATTTCGAGACCAAAGCCTTCGTAACCAGCCATCGTTTTCACTTGCCTTGGTTTACATTATTTATTTGTTACGCCGTTCAGACTCTATTAACATATAGGTACTACTGCCTATATACAGGCTATATATATATATTCAGGGAATAACAGGAACAGAAATTTACCTGAACCGGGACCAGCAGTCGGAACCGTCCATTTAAACCGGACCCGGAACCGGAACCTTGTCTTCGAAATTTATATATAGTTAAACAGGTGAAGGAAGAAATGAAGGTATAGTGGATTTAAAATGCATTAAAAATAACTTTTGCATTAAACTTAATGTATATATTGCGATGGCGTTATTGCCTTTCTGAAACTTTAAAGAGGCTGAGGAAGCTAATAAAGTTTATTTATCGATCAATATGCCGGTTTTTGGACATCCAGAGCAAAAAATGCCTTCCACTATACACCATTGCGTATGCTTTGTCAAATTGAATGTGCTTACAAAGCTTGGAGCGTAGAATACACACTTTTGCTCTGTCTCCAGTCGCCTCCCTTTACTACAAACACATACGTTTGTTACATGTTCTTCTGTATGAAAGTTGAAATTATCAGTTTATGAGATTCTAAGAAAAAATAATAATTAGAAGGTAATTTTCTGATCAGTGGTCAGAGACACTGTTTAGGCTAGCGTTGGACAAACAGTGCCCTTCAGTTACATGATAATGATGATAACATTCTAATCAGAATGCTATAAATGAGACAAACTGTGATGCTGCTCGCACAGTTTCAATAAATGCAGTTCATTGCCAAGAAAGATGTTTCTTGCTACATTGCAGATAACGTTACTTTACTTCAATTCAGACTGATTTACCAAGTTTACGCGTGCACTGGTTGGTGCTTGACGCAATTTATGTTAGCCAAGCATACCCTAAGTACTTCTGCGTAAGCCATACTCTGTTACCGAGTTGGACCGGTTTAATTCGAACGTACCCCGCAGATTTCTGAATGCGTAAAATAGCTGCTACAAGCATCGGCTTGGCTTTGATTTGTTAACAAAGTCCTGCAGGTTATTATGAAAAATTCCTACTGAAATTATGTGCGCTACTTACGTTTCAAATGGCAAATTGCTTAATTAATCTTTTCTTTTGCAGAGTTGTATTGGAGCTTGATCGCTGTATAATATATATTACATATGTTTGGATCACAGATGAAGCAAAAACTGTGGAAATTTTTAAATCGGAGTTCCGGTTCCGGTATGGTTTTTGCCCTTTGCCGGAACCGCAACCGGAACACGATTTTCGCCGGAACCGGAATTCCCTGATATATACTGTCTATCGAATACGTTATCACGTGCTCGGTCGATGTTTTTATGAATCGTACCGCGAATTGCAGGAATTATCTTGTAGAAGATAATTATCTTTTAGAAATATATTCGTTTGTCCAAAGAACGTCAAATTGCTGGACATGACAGTCCTTAATTATTTGTTGTTATTGAATGAAAAAGTTGCAGGGCGTCATTTCTAGGCGAATTGGTTGGATTTTTAGAAATTTAGTTTTTAGGTTTTTAGGTTTAGCTAAACGGTTGCAGTATTTGGTGGCTAACAGGGAATAACCGGAACCGTCCATTTAAACCGGAACCGGAATCTGGTCTTCGAAACTTATATTTATTAAAACAGATGAAGGAAGAAATGAAGGTATAGTGGATTTAAAATGCATTGAAAGTAACTTAAGCTTAATGTAGTGCGATGGAATTATTGCCTTTCTGAAACTTCAAACAGCCTGAGGAAGCTAATAATGTTTATTTATTGATCAATATGTCGGTTTTGGGACACCCATAGCAAAAAATGCCTTCCACTATACACCCTTCCATGTACTGCGTCAAATGAATGTGCTTACAACACTATATTACGTAGCAGGGGGTTTCTTTGTTTTTTCTTAGTGCAATAACACAGTGAAATTTCAAAAAACACAAAATTTAGCACACCTGAACTGACCATGTTTATAACTGTGGAACCTAGGTCTATAAATTTTGAAATATGAAAAATTAGTGCTAAATATAACTGTTTTGTCCATTGTATAAATATATAATGCATGCATTAATATAAAATTGCTAGTAGCCGGTTAATCATCATTACTTGACCTTCCCTGTAACGCTAAGTATTTGCGGGTTAATTAAAAAAAAACAGATAAATGTCAAAAACACACCTAAATGTCAAAAAGCACACCTAAATAAAAACCACACATGTTAGCAAAACATGAAGTTTGAAAAAACCTTTTACGTAGAATAAACATTTTCGCTCTGTCTCCAGTCGCCTCCCTTTGCTACACGTACCTTTGTTACATGTTATGTAGGAAACTTGAAATTATTTATGGTAATAATTATATGGTTCTGAGACAAAATAATAAAAGTTGATTTTCTAATCAGTGGTCAGAGACACTGATTAGGCTAGTGTTGTGCAACCAGTGCCCGTCAGTTGGTAATAATGATGATAACTTTCTGATCACAATGCTATATATATGAGACAAGGTGTGATACGGTTCGCACAGTTTCAATAAATTCAGGTCATTGCCAAGAAAGCAGTTTCTGGCTGCGTTGCAGATAACGTTACTTTACTTTAATGTAGACTGATTTACAAAGTTTACAAGCGTACTGGTTGATGCTTGGCGCAATTTATGTTAGCCAAGCTTACGCTAAGTACTTCTACGTAATCCATACTCTGTTACCGAGTTGGACGGTTTAATTCGAACATACCCTGCAGACTTCTTAGTGTGTAAAATATCTGCTACAAGCATCGACCTGGCTTTGTTTTAACAAACTCCTACAGGTTAAGATGAAAAATTCCTACTAAAATTATGTGCCCCACTTACGTTTCACAAATTGCTGAGTTAATCTTTTCTTTTGCTTGATTGTATTGGAACTTGATCATTGTACGTATATTACATAATGTTTTGGACCACAGATGAAGCAAAACTGTGGAAAATATCAAACAAAATTTTTAAACCGGAATTCCGGTTCCGGTATGTTTTTTGGCCTTTGCCGGAACCGGAATTCCGGTTACTGCCTGGTGGCTAAGTATCCGTGTGTCTTGCAATAGGGTTATGTATCGTGAAAAATGCGGCTAGAGCTTTAATTTGTTGGTAAAAGTTTTAATTGATAAATTACGTTTATCTCCGCTGTTTGGGTACAGCATGAAGAAATGGTTCCTATGTTTTAGAATGGTAGTGAATGGTATCAGCGTAGCTGTTAATTCAATGCTTATTGCCTTTCTGGTCTTACAGAAACAGAGCAAGCGGAGTTTTCACTGAGGACAGTAGGGGCAAAATCGTGAAAGTTTCCTTTTTTGTTTGTCGGTGTAACTTGTAACTCATCTTCGGATGAATTTATGTCGATAAAATTTTTGTTCGATAATAAAAGTGGTGGCGATGTGCACTTTAGTCAAACACGAATACCTCCGACTCCATTAAAATGGCAAAAACAGGTTTTTAAGTTGCCTTTGTACTATAAAAGCACAGTTGACCTATCGTAGTCGAGTGAATATACAGTCGAAAGAATAAGCTTTCAGAAATATGAAAATTAATTTTGATAGAACTACGACATATTTTTCAGGTTGTTTCATGGATTCTTTCAATTTGGTTCATGGGATCGTTTATTATATTCTTTTTGGCCCGAGTCCTTGGTGGCGAGGTAGGCTTGCTACAACTGTTACGGTTTTTTGACATCTTTAATTTTTGACGATATAATATTACATTGTTGAAAGTCTTCTACTCATGGCCGCATATAATCTACAGCAGGTTTCATTGTATTATCCTATAACAAGGGGTTAGTTCTAAGTTAATTTTGTATATTTCCAAAATAAAACACAGAGAAGCGGAAATGAAAGATTATCTCTTCCAACAATAACATCATTTTACAGTTTGACACTATATAATGCTTGCACAGAATGAAAAAATTAGACGGTTATTCTCTCTTTTATGCCACTCTTATGGTAGGCTTTTTACTGTGAGAATACTCATATACCCCATAATACCATATGGCACAGTTCTTTTGACGCTTACTAAAATGCTGTCTCTTTAAGACCTAAATAATAACTTCTAAAGTCTTAAAATTGAAATTCAAATCTGTAAACAGTTTTCTCTACTTGAAGTCTTAGATTTCAACATTGATATGTTTTTGGGATATATGACAAGGAGTCATTGTCAAATAATTATTACCCTAGGTGCATTCCACGCGCCTTTCGAAAACTCGACGACAGTAATGTGCTAACATCTTGGTTGTGAAATGCTTCTCCTATGGCATCTTTGATTGTGTTGAAAAATATATATCTGTAAACAGTTTTCTCGTCTTGAAGTCTTAGATTTCAGCATATATAGGTTTTTGGAATATATACGAAAAGGAGTCATTGTCGAAAATTATTACCCTAGGTGCATTCCACATGCCGTTCGAAGTATAGACGACAGTAATGTGCTAATATCTTGGTCGTGAAATCCCTCTTACGGCGTCTTCGATTGTGTTTAAAAATAGTCCTCAGTCCGGTCAAATTATTGTAATCTCCTGGATTGGCTTGAGTTCACCATAATTATTATCTGGATACACCGCCGACTCAAAATTTATGACATTTAGTAATACAAACGTAGCAATCGAAATGAGCGGAATTTCTTCAAATAGCTTTATTAGCGACAAAAATCGTTAAAAATGTCTTTTTAATCGTTTGTGGAGTTCATAACTCATCACCGGATGGATGGATCTTCACAAATTTATTTATTTGAATAAAAAATCAGTTTATTTGTGTCCTTTCATTAGACCAAAAGAAAACCACTCAGCAAATTGTCCCATACAACGCAAGTAGGAAACATAATTTCAGTAGGAATTTTTCATGTTGACCCTGCAGGAGTTCGTTAAAAAAGACAGCTCGATTCTTGTACCAGCTATTTCACACATTCAGAAGTCTGCGATGTATGATAGAATTAAACGAACCAACTCAGTAATAGCGTATGGATTATTTAGAAATTAGCTGTAAGCTTGGCTAACATAAATTGTGTCAAGCACCAGCCAGTGCGCTTGTAAACTCTGTAAATCAGTGTAAATTGGAATAAAGTAATATATCTGCAACGCAGCCAGAAACTGTGTTCTTGGAAATGAACTGGATTTATTGAAACTGTGTGAGCAGTATCACGGTTTGTCTCATAACATTCTGATCAGAAAGTCTTCATTATCATCTAGCAAAACTAGCCTAAACAATGTCTGACCACTGCTCAGAAAATTTTATTATACCTTTTTTATTTTTTATAGAATATAAACCAATAATTTTTCATGTTTCCTGCAGAATAACATGTGTATGGACTGCAGTCATATTAATACGTTTTTGCGTTCAACACCGGCTTTGTTACGCCACATTTTATTGAAACGGGGCTAGCAAAATTTTCACTGAGTGCGCTACGGGTAAAATCGTGAAAATTTCTTTTTGTCTGTTTCTATCATTCAATACTCATTTTCGGGTGTATGGATTTCGATAAGTTTTTGTTCGATAGCGAAAGTGACAACGATGTGCCCTTTAGTTCAACGGGAACAGCTCCGACCCCATCTTCAGGGTCAAAATGGCAAAAACGGGGTTTTAAGTGCTCTACGCCGAATCTTACCGTACGGGTACCAGTCTTTCGCAGTTTATTTCTCGCGATACAGCCTTCATATCTAAAATGAAATCTACCTTGCAATCAGTTCATTGAGATCTACAACTTTGCCGACCATGCCTTTTTGTGGAGCCACATTCTGAGCCGCCATCAGGCCGAAATGGTTCATCCATCATTTGCCAAAAATTACGATTTTTCAAATTTCGGCATGTTGTTGCGTGTTTTACCTTACAACAAGTGTCTGTTAGATTATTAAACATGTTGGATACGATTGTTTTACTATCTACAGTACAATTTGACTATATTATAACTTTTCATGGGGTTTCAAGCGTTTTGCGGTTGGCGAACCCGATTTCCAAAATTTAGTTCGTTTTCATTTATCTAAGTATGTATTACGTGCAGCGTATCAAGAACTGTCTATGTGTATAAATATTTCTGAAGGCTGACTACAGTGATTTGGTTATCTTGAGTACAGGACGCGTTTTCAATGGGTTTAAAGTCAATGAACCCGATATCCATAATATAGCTTGCCTTCTGTTGTTGTTTGGTTACTTATTGCGTACAAGTTATCAAGAATTGTCCATATAGGTTTTCCGTTTGGCTAAATACAATGGTTTGGCTATCTAGAAACCAACACAAATACTTGGTGCGTTATGAGTTGTTTCGATGGGTTTAGAGTCGACGAGGCTTAAGAATTTTCCATGGGTTCTGGGATCAAGTGGTTTTAGGGTGATATACATCAAACATAGCAAGATAAATTAATGTGATTAACCAAAATAACTTTAAAATGAAACCACGCTCGCTCCGTTTCACCCTCGCTTGCTAGATAATCATGTTTCCGTTTTTTAGGAGGAAGGGGTGATTCCATTGATCGGCTCCGCGTGATTCCTACGAAACATTTCTCCCTGACACCTAAAATTTTCATTTATGATCGCCACAAATTTTGCTTCCCCACTTTTTTACGTTTTGTCCAATCTTTGCTAAAAAATTCCATATTTACAAAAGTCATGGTCTTGACCCCTGGTACGGCCTCCCCCATGTTATTGGTCAGACGTGACCTCTGGGTCTGTGATCCCTAGTCTCGTAGCAGTAAGAAACCGCTTATTGCTACAACCTTCAACAAAGCACAGTGAGCTATTGAAGATAGGTTAGCGTAGTCCCTAGTCAATTTTAATTGACGAGGGTAGCTTTTAATTGATGACTTCTAATGTTAGAATTTAATCGATGCACCTGAAAAATATGATTCATGTTGATGCGTCTGAAAAATTTGTATCGACATCTTCAAAAGTAGTAATAGCAGCAAACTTCGTTCAGTCATATTGTCACGAACACAGTCAACCCGTCTTGCAGTGATTTGCCGATATTGCCAGCAAACTTATATTATCGCCTGAATTTTATTAATCTCTGAGTATCATTGTTTGCGGAATCACATTTTTAGCATAATCAGAAACATAATATGAATGAACTGGTTAAAATTAGTGGAATGAAGCGATCGTAGCGAGCGGAGTTTGCTCAAATGGCGCACAATTGTAACATAAAATTCTTTTCATTCCTCTGTTGGTCGCATAGCTCTTCAAAAGATTGATGGATTTTCGCAGATTTTTTAGTCGATGTGTAATAGAATGTAGCTGTGCACATGACTTTGTGTTCGTGCTGCGCTAATGATTTCCTACGTAAATTCTCGCAAAACCCACTTGATTTGGAAAATTTGATTTTGGCCATTTGAGGTCAGCCAGTATGTGAGATTATTGCAAGGGACCGAGACGAGTTTCCACTTGAGCTCATGGAAGGAAGATAGTAAATTTTTTTGTCTGTGGGTATCGCCCATAACTCATCTTCCGATTGATGGATGGATTTCGACAAATTTTTTGTTCGATTTCAAAAGTGATGACGATTGGTCCCGTATGTGAATGCTAAGAGCTCGGACCCTAACTTCCAGGTTAAAAAGCCAAAAAGTTGCAAGGATTATTTTATAAGCCTTGCCATCCTAATACCTGTATTTCGCGGCCCACGGCTTGAATCTCATTGAAAACAGAAACCATCTGAATCAATTCCTCAGGATCTACAACTTTTGGGAACAATACTTTTGCGTAGAGCCGGTGTTGGCCCAAATATAGCTCATTGACCTTTTACCAGAAATGTCGATTTTTCAAATTTCGGTATTTTTGTTGTGCATTTGCGGCTTCAAACCAACGTGTTTAAGGCTATAAGTAATGTCGAATATTTTGGTTTTACAATCTAGGGTTCAACAAAACTGTATTTAAAATTCTGAGTGTTGATAAAAAAATTTCAGAATAGTAAAAAAGTAACTTTCGTGCTGCTTAGGATAAACGATGGGATTATCTGGTTATTTAATTTATGAAAGACATTGATTTCATCGTTTATTGGGTATGTTATTGAAACAGAGCAAGTACATCGAGCAGTTTTTACTGAGGATACTAGGGGGAGGATCGTGAAAATTTTCTTGTCTTGTCTGTCGCTGTCACTCATAACTTTTATTCGGGTGGATAGATGGCGATAACTTTTTGTTCAATAGCAGAACTGATGACATTATGTACTTTAGTTGAACGCACACATATCTGACTCAATCTTCCGGAGCAAAATGACAAAAACAGTTTTTTGAGGGTTCTTTGTCAAATATGGCTATACTTATACAAATATTTTGAAGCCCATAATCTCGTGACGCAGACTTCTCATAGAAAAAACGGAACCGCGCGCTATCACCTTATCGAGATATACAACTTTTTCTGAACACCATATTTTTTGCAACATCATGGGTCGTTGCAGGCCCGAAAATGATTCGCCTACTCTTTGCCAGAAACTTGACAAATTTTGTAAGGTCGACCAGGTTTTAGAGTATTCATTGGCTTCAGAGTTTTGGAGGTTTTACAATGGCATACATCAAACACAGCCTGCAAAAAGTGATTACGCAAAATAGCAACTTATTAAATCAACCACGCTCGCTTCGTTTCATACTTGAATGTAAGATACTGGTTAACCCGATTGGCTGTTCCAGAGCTAAATTTACTCTAAACTTTGTCATCAAAATAGTCAAATTTTGCCGCTTTTTCAATATAATGGATGTTGTTGATTATAATGTTGCTTAAAATTTTTGAAGTAACAAGATACGATAAAAACAATAATATTGTGTGTGCATTGTATCCTTAAAATAATCATGTTCTAGGGTCCTGCGACGCACAAATAATTCATCAAAATAATTTTTAACTACAACGTAAAAATCATTCATCAAATTATAATTTTTTAATGTGTGATTTATACATTCAAATCTTCTTTTTTATATTGTTACAGGATGAATGACAAAAACAGTTTTGATACTTTAAATAAAATAGTTGTTGCGTTGCCACTAATAATAATTATGTTGTTGTTGGACATTAAAGAACCGAACTTGGAACCCTGAATTAGGGTATTTTCAAAATGACGCTGGGCCCAGACTGGGGCTTATTAGGTATTTCTGGATCTGAAGTTAGGAAATATGTGTACACATACACAAATTATAGCGATAATATTTACACATTTACAGATACGTATATACGTAAAGCATGTACCAGCAAATTTTAGCCGTTACATATAATCAAAATAGAAATTTTTTAAGGATTAATTGGGAAAATTATGAAGAAAAGGAATAATTATTGCATTTAATAAGTTTAGTTTGATAGATAATTTTGTCAAAACGTTGATTTCAAACAAAATGCTCGACAGAAACTTGCCGAGTGGTCTAATTGGAAAATACCTGGTTAGGATTAGAAAATTTTGGGTCTGGATCCACTGGTGGACCGAAAAAACCCAGCTTGCAATAGTCACTAGGCGCAGTTTAGCAGCGTTTACTCCTTTTCTGCTCACTAGGCGAGTCACTAGTGCTCTATACTTCTTGTGATAAGTTAAAAGTTTGCATTTAGCAAAGTATTAAGGACAATATTGTGGGCGATTGAGACTTGCTAGTCACTCTAAGATCTAAATCCAGTTAAATATTTATCTGTATCCATGTTAAAACGGCATTATTCCTGGTCACTACAAGAGTGTATTAGGGAAGAGTATGACACTTCCCTGCACTCTCATGTTATCCCGTGTTGGATTATACGACCGTTTTTTATTCTACCACCCTCACTTCTGGGGGCCATCATGCACAGAACCCTCCAACCTTTTCTGGGTGGTAGCTCCGACTCATTTTGAGGTGGGGTCGATTGAACCGGCAGCCGTGTTTCAACGGACCTCCTTCAACATTAGGGGTCTGACCTACCCTCGTCAAAATTCGTGGTCTGACCTACCCGCCACACACACAATTTGGGGGGTTGGTGCATGATGACCACACCAGAAATGAGGGTAGAGCCAAAAACGCCCGTGTCATACAACACGGGTTAATATTAAAATGCAGGGAAGTGAAGTACTCTTCTCTCATGTACGCTTTGTCACTATTATAACAATGATGAAAGTGATTGGTCTTATAAGACTACTCAATTCAACATTTTTGAACTTCGTAAGTTGCTCTATTTTGCAAATTTCTCATGCTACTGAGTGCAATGTCCTTGTGTGTAAGAAAAATATAATCTCTCGACCAGAGTCGGCTGAGGCGTTCTCCCTTGTTCAGCTAAATCGTGACAATAGGTACAACAAATGTGCAATGCTTATGTTATATACTATAGTAGTTTTTGTTTTCAGGTTGGCTATTCGCAGTGTCTCGGAGTGATTGGCTATTGTCTTTTGCCGCTTGTCGTTATTGCGTTTGTCTTGTCGTTGATTAGCGGCATTGGGATTGGATCATTCGCAATCGTTACATATCTTTGCAAGGTATGATGAGCAATATTTACCATTTAACGCCTGCAGTGTTAACCAGTTTAGTGACGGAACGCTGTGTTAACTGAACACAAATCTAGACGTAATGTTGTAAAGTGCGGTGGGTCTTGTACAACTACAGTCACGGCCAGAAATAAGTGCAAAATAATCGATCGAAATTTCGATCGATTTCGATTAAACGAAGTTTCGATCGATTTCGATCGTTTTCGATTTTCGCGCAATTAGATAAATTTTAAAATTCCCATTTTTTTCGATTAAACGAAATTTCGATCGATTGCGATTAAACGAATTTTCGATCGTTTTCGATTGCACTTATTTCTGGCCGCGACTGTATTTGCCCATTTTTGCCAGAAGCCTTAAGTATCAGACCAATAACTTCGGCTTAGCACAGCTGCTTGGAACCGAGCGTTTGTGGTTCGGTTCCTAGAGGCGACATATATTTATTCACCAGTATGCTGTTTGCAAATTCAGAATATATAGGGTTACTAATTACGTAGCTAGCAGTGCGAATTGAAGTCTACACGAAAGCGATTACCGTTGGTAATTGGCTTTAAATTCTATAGTTTGTTGTTAATATTGGTGCTGAAACAAGTTGCACAATGTGAAACTTATGTATTTGCATGAAATACCTAGAACATACGAAACTGATAAATAGCCTTAGTAGCAATAACATTAGTGGTCTGTATCCAAGTCCGGTAGCCGATGAAAGCATCACATCACCACAGTAATATTTCCTTTAGTGTTACATTAAGGATGCTTCCAGCATTATTGAGCGGAGCGAAGCGAAGCGTTTTTATTTTCTGTCTGGGATTAAAAAGGTCGATGTCCGTCCGTTCTTTAGTTCGTTCGTTCGGTCCGACGGATCTCAAGAACCACTGAACCGATTTTAAAAAACTTTTTGTTTGAAAGTCTATCATTGTCAGAGTGTGCACCTGATATTTGGGATTAAAAAATTTTGAGTTCTTAATTAGGAATTAGCTAATTAGTTAAGCTTATGCAGCTAAAATAGAGAATTTTGCAATATTTGTGATATTTCTTGAAATACAATCGTTTCGATCAAACCATTATAGGTTTTTTGGGTCGAAGAATTCAATATAATATTTTTACCAATGATAAAGCCCTATGCCCTATGCAATGTAGTTATTTGAATAACATAAAATTGAGTACATTCATAATACCACAGCCCAAGCTCCGCTCACAAATGTAGTTCCACTACCGACTAGTAAAACATTTTACCATTACTCATGGTAGCATCCTCCCTCCAGTCGGTACACAGTCTTCGCGTAGTTAATTTGTAAAAAATAAAGCAAGAAAAATAAATCTCGTTGTTTTGAAATGTACTGAAAATGGTCATCATTGTAACTTTTAAAATTACAGATTAAATATTGTCTTTGTTCAAAATTCCTGCTCTACGCAGAAATCCTAATAGTTCGATCGTCACTTGGAGATGCTGCACACGGCGAAAACATGGTATTTGCGCGGTGACAGTACAGTCCTAAAGGTGGCGGACATTCAAATTTATAGTTCTGTTGTTCAAATGTGGTTTTCTTTTTTTTCAATGTGCGGAAAATGACCGTTAAGTTAACCTTAATGTATTCTTAGCTATGGTTGTGGTGCAAGCGATTAGATGTATCTGGCCTTCGGATTGCTTTTAAAATATTTCTACACTTTCCTTCTTAATCCATCGATATGGCGTCTCGTTTCATTGCACTGCGCCACTACAGCAAAAATGTCATTTCTTCCTATTGTACTGTGTCATATCTTTGCCTTCGACATGCCAAAGACCCAAATAGGGACTCCAATGTTTAGTTGGCACTGGCGGCTTTTGTTCCGAACAAATTTTGTCTCGGTTATTCGGTGATATATAAATAACCTAGTGAAGATTTGTATTTATAGATGTTTGGCGTGGCGTGGGCTGTTTTCAGTGCCGGAACGTTGCTTTGCGGTAGCGAACTGAAAGAAAAAAAGGCGTTATTACTTTATCCTATATTCTTGTTGTATATATATTTTTTCTCGTTGTATACAGGTGTTTAGCAACAAATATATTGTTAGCTGTATTTCAGTGGACAGTGGTTTGTTGGAGTACAGATAAAAAGGAATTTAGTATGTGAACGGCTTGCTGTATTTGGGCGCACTGTAAAAATCATCCCAGGGGTGGACCTTATTGTGTAGATGCGGACTGCAGCGCACGAAGTGTTACATCTAGGATATTCTTATTTTTAATGCTATAGCTTGTAGTGGTCAATCTCTTGATACACTAATGTTAGCTAAATACATGTACAGTCACAGACAAAAGTGCATACGCCCATGCACGTAATTTGGCCAGGACGCGAACGGAATCAACCCCGCCTGGCCATCTAAATGCAGATTGGCGACATTGCGTCTTAACTCAGTTTAGTCAGGATGACGACGGGTACAATTTCGTGCGTCTGTTTCAGATGTTTCTGAATTTATATTTAGGCGTGATTGTATGTCATGCTTGTGGAATATGAATTTTACGAGAATATGTGTAAAGTAACTTAAATTTACCGGTACACTTGTTTTGTCGCATTAAATGCCGCACGCTAAGTTTAATATAAGGTCTAAAGATTTAGGTTGGATATATACGCCGATAATGGCACTGCATGTATACTTTTATCATTCTCAAGATTACATTGGCCTTTTTATGATGCCAACTCTAAATAAACAATATGTCGCTGGTGTATTTTTGATTACGCATAAAAAACCATATGCTTTATTTAAGTTAAATTTTCCACGTCTCTCTTGACTCCTGCTAGTTAAATTATGAATGAAACATTTTAATGCTCATTTAAGCATAACAGCTTTAACCCGGAAAAATTGAAGTTACAGTACGCGCCAAAAATGACCGTCGCATTTCGAGCGAGCGAGTTGCGAGCAAGTCTCGAGTCGAGCGATCCGCGAGCAAGTCTCGAGCGAGCCGCGAGCAAGTCTCGAGCGAGTGGCTCGTTCGAGATTTCGAAATTATTTAAATTAATAATAAATTCCATTTTTAGAATAAATTTACGCGAGGCAGTCTTGAGCGACCGACAGTTATTTTGGGGGGTACTGTAATTTTGTTTATAGCGTTTTAGTGCTGCAGTGCGTTTGCGACCTAAGTTTAGGTAATGGGACGGCAACTTTTTACAATATTTTGTCGCTATTAACTGTAACATTTTTCCAGTTATTATTGAACATTTATAAAAAATATATTTGAGTTTTTTCAGCTATGTACAGTTAGTAGTAGTTGGGCTTTAGGAGATTCTTCTTCTGCACCTATTAAGAAGTACACGGTGTCTTTGATGATTTTACTGCAGTAACAAACCTCGTTAAAATTTTTATCATCTTATACAGAATTATTTCATTATTATAACGCTAGAAAAAAGAACAGCTTAGAGCGAGGGGTTCTGGGGTCGGCAGCCCCCACCTAACGCCTTAGGCTTAGTATATCGAGAGCTTAGGCTTTTTACAGCACTGGTTCAGCAAAAAAGTTGTGTGCAAAGAGCACCACCGTTTAGTATAATTGTACTCTATTTTATAGTGGATTTTACTGGTGATATATATTTCGGTGAATAAATACTGTTTTGTGGTTAGTGGTCACTAGATTAGCATTCCATATCAGCACGGATTTATAGGTTTTCTGCCCAGAACTGCTCAGATGCCAGCTTAAGAAAGAAACCGCGATGACCCAGCAAGAGTTTGCTATAAACACTTTTAAAGAGTTATCCTAACTCACTGAAGGTATTGGCTCGGACAATAATGTGTGTTTTTGAGGCTTCGCATATTAAAGGTTCAACAGTTGCTGTTATAGTTACCTATAATACGTGTATACACATCATATAAATATGAGCCAAATGGAACAGATTCAAAAGTTATAAACTATAAATTGCTTTAATCCGCTGTGAGGCACATGTTAGTATCAGTGCCATTCAAGTTGCGGTTTTCAGTTTTCCCGATGGAGTTTTAAGCCATATCAGTCTAGATGGTAATATATATCAAAATTACTATCATTTTGACGTAATATCTTTTGAGCAGCTTCTTTTTTAATGAAAAGTGTTGAGGGCGAATACAGTCCCAGGATTAAGACTGGATTAGGATGGTACCAAACGCAAAATTGGGGGTTGACCTACTCATGCGGCTTCATATATATATTATAAGTGTTGTACTAGCACCAGTTCTGGCCCTAAGGGATCCGAGCTGCACCACCATTCAAGGCTACGCTGCCCGGCTTCCCCGACTCCCCGGTGAACTGCTAATTGACCTAAGGGAACGAGTTAGTTTAGTAGCCGCCGGCCGGTTAACCAGGGTGTTCAGCCTGGTCCCTATATCGGCCCACGCTCTAGTGGTATGAAAGGTCCCCCAGGGAGGGTCAACCATTAAGCGTGCTCATAGGTGGTAAGGCTGTCTCGCCTTTCCCTGATCTTCCAGACATCTCACCTGGGTTCCCACATTTTTTTGGTGGCAAGCGTGCATCCAATTTTGGTTACCCCCTTCTTTTAACTCTGGTATTACCTCTCACTCATATGCCGAAACACGACGGCTGTGTGGGTTACTGCGAGCCTTATCTAGAAATTTTAGTGGGGAAAATCTATGACGTGCACTTTGCGGAGATGGCTAGTGTTCCTGTAATTATTCAACAACACCTTATCAAACTGGTCGCCTACCATAAAGGCTATGCTTTATTTCAGTTCGCCAATCAGCTTATCCTAGGTCCTTAGGCTACTAATTATGGTTGAACTAGGAAATTAACACCGCAGTTATTTAGTCAACTCGTTAATGGCAAGATAATACAGTCATTGCAATAAGTGAACAGCACGAAAATAAAAATTGCAAATGGGAGGCATAATAAACATAACAAGCATCATGATAGCAACGTTGAAACAATAGTGTCAGGCCCGAACCTGCTTAACCGACATCTGAACCCTTTCTTGTCACTCCTAAATTTTTGCAACCTCTGCCCTGTATGCTACCGTTCACATTGACTTTGCGAGGCTCGTGTATTTACCCAGGGTTGGCTTTTTTCCGGAAAAATCAAAGCTTAACTGTTCGACGAAAAAAAGCAGTAAATTTAGTTTTATGGGAAATTGAATACCGTTGTTGATTATTAATGTCAATTACTGAAAAAGGTGTAAAACTGCAATGTTGTCACATAGAATTTGCAACCGCGCAGTGCAGCGGAGCTTGAATTTTTCGAAGGGTAGGGTTATGTGAAATACCACACAGTGGTTATATATATCGATATTAGGAGCACGTATATATAATTACTAGGTTCCAAGTAATTGTGAAAGAACTTGATGGGCAACCGCAAGCTCATATTTTCCAGCTTGGTATTTGCGCGATAACATGATAAAACTCTGCTGGTATATTATATATATACTGCAAAGCATCTTTCACGTCTTCATCTATTTAATATTGATATAAAGGTCGCGCCGATGGAGACAGAACCTGCGGCGGAATTCCTTTGTTAAATGCCAATGCACCGTAATTGGACAAATATAAAGTTTCTGGTTGGTTATTGAGGTCTTATGTCAGAAGATAAGCATCGACTACTGAAATAAAGGCGTTGTTGGTTGAAAATGTATATAAATGGAAAGTAGCACGGAAAACGGAAGTTTAAAGACGATTAAGATTGTCGAATGTGATTAAAATTTTTAGTATTCTGTACACTTACTATTAGTTAAACTGATGTCAAACTGACCGCCGCCCAAGTGATGCTGGAAGCGCATTAATACAATAGACTACTGCAGGTTTCACAGAATAATGAGTGCAAAAAGTGGGCAGTTTTGTCTTTAACAACCGTTTGCAAATAACTAAAATCTCTAATGGACGGTTATGTCATATTTTAGTTTCTTGCAATTTTTGTCTTTAATGACTGCTTGTTTCATATTTAAATCCCTAACAGATAGCTATAAGAGATTTTATTCTTATATAGATAGCCAATAAATACAGAAATCTCTAACAGATAGCTAGTTGAGACTAAAATCTCTTACAGCTAGCCATAACAGATTATTATATCTAATGGCAAGCTGTTAGAAACTAACAGCCAGTTATAAAATAAAAAAGTTTCTATTAGCTATCCATTAGAATTTAAAATATTTAACGGGTGGCTGTAAGAGATTTTTGTATGTTACAGCTTGCTGTAAGAGAGAAAAGTGTCTAACAACTAGCCATTAGAAACAAAACTCAATTACAGCAAGCTCATTATTGTTATTGATGACCCCTACAGTTTGATATTGGTGCCCCCTCCAGCTTGATATTGGTCCCCTCCAGTTTGATATTGCTGCCTTCCTCCGGGTTGATATTGCTATTGTTTGATGCTATTGGGTCATTGCTATGTGCTATAGTGTATTGCTGTATAGCTATTATGACACAGTTCCTAAACTATGAAGCGGACATGGCGCATGATATGTTGTATATGAAAGGATACGCGTTGCCCATCAAGTTGCAAAATACTGTAGAAATGGTACGTATATATTGGCAGCGGATATGTTATAAATGACATATATATATTGGAAAACAGTGTACAGGAAAATAATGTACAAATTCTAAAGAATATGCCTATATCTAAGTTCCCGGACGTAGTGTACAAATAACAGCGCTTTCTTAGACTTCAATATTGTTAGCTATGTAGAGGTGAGAATTTCGGCCCGCTGGCGGCCAGTCCCGGTCTAGCCCGGCCCGCAGCTGCGACAGTCGGGCCTGCCCGAAACGTTGCAAATCCCAGTAGGGCCGACCTCGATCTCCAATGAGCAAAGACATGCCAAAAATTTCGGTACGTTCTCGTCTCACTTCTAGTCAATAAACAATTAGTACACGGTTCCATATCTTTGAGTTCGTTTTAGGAATTTCCTGTCGATCTCATTTTCCGTTTATGTTTATATCTTTATGTCGCCTATATCCATTATATCGAGCAGGCCGACACCCGATTACAAAGTGGTCGAGCCGAGTTCGGCCGAGATTTTGCAGATTCACTGACCTATATTTCCAAGGGGCAGGACCGATGAATTTCAGCCTGTTCTCACTTTATGGTAATGCTGCGATTTTGTTCTGTACCGATTATATGTTTGCGACTTTAGTGATTTATTTGAAACGACATTGTATGCTCAGTGTCTCATTTGTATCTGCGCTGCTTACGTTATGAACAGCTATTTAAAGAAACTGCTACAAACCCGGTTGAAATTGACTGTCGCGATTTGGCTGTCCAAACCAAGCAGTTCTGTGTTTTGCGAGTTTATGCGCGAGTACGCTTCCGATGCGTGCGCCATAGTTGTGGTTTTGCCGATATATCGAACTGGATCGTGCGAAAATTTGCAATCTCAGTTCTGCCGTCAGTATTCGGAGTTTACCCATCGCGGACTGTACCGTTACTTATGAATGCAACTTCCGTGTGCGCACATTTGCTAAATTATTCCGTCTGTGCTCGTTCATGAAACAATCAAACGACATTTTGAATCGCACGATTTGTGTGCAAAGACTCAGTTTGCTTTTAATACCACGTAAAACCCTATGTATACTCCACATAGATTTGCTAGGACTGTCAGTGGCATTATACCAGATCACAAATATATATATATAACGCGTTTCTAGTGACTACGGCGAGCGAATAGCATTTTTACTTCCGACCACTTTTCAGACTAATTCCGACCCTCTCCATAATTTCAGAATCCTGATATATTGGTTATATCGCAATTATACAAAATGGCGTGAATATAGGGGGCGCGGACGGCTGCCTCCCCAAGTAACCAAGGGAAGGGACAAGACGGAACGGTAGGTCAGGCGAAATAGCCGCCGCTCCCCCAAATATTGCCATAAATATTTGCTAATGCGAACTCCTAGGGTTAAAATTGTCGTAGGCGGGGGACGCCACACTACGGGGGAAGGGAGGTGCGGAGCCTTACGGTGGCCGGTCCAAGTAGCAGCTAAAGTTTGCTTACAGAAAGTAAGAAGTGCCTACCGACGGAGCCCGCCCCCTCTCGAAGACAACGAACATGATATAGATACAAAAACCAGGTCTTAACCCATGGTTTACTGACAAGCTAATTGACCACTGTATATAAATTCCTGACTGTATTCCTCTATATATTAAATATGTTTATGTATTATACATAGGTGTCCACAAGGGGTTAACTGCTACGAGTCGGATTCCCCTAAACTATATCCCCACCTAGATTTGTGCAATTTGACAAAAAGTTGTGGAAAATTTGAACAAAACCGTTGAAAATATGGAAATAAATTAGCAAATGTGCGCACACGGAAGTTGCATTCATAAGTAACGGTACAGTCCGCGATGGGTAAACTCCGAATACTGACGGCAAAATATCGAGATTGCAAATTTTCGCACGATCCAGTTCGATATATCGGCAAAACCACAACTATGGCGCACGCATCGGAAGCGTACTCGCGCATAAACTCGCAAAACACAGAACTGCTTCGGTTTGGACAGCCAAATCGCGACAGTAATTCAACCGGGTTTGTAGCAGTTTCTTTAAATAGCTGTTCATAACGTAAGCAGCGCAGATACAAATGAGACACTGAGCATACAATGTCGTTTCAAATAAATCACTAAAGTCGCAAACATATAATCGGTACAGAACAAAATCGCAGCATTACCATAAAGTGAGAACAGGCTGAAATTCATCGGTCCTGCCCCATGGAAATATAGGTCAGTGAGAATCTGCAAAATCTCGGCCGAACTCGGCTCGACCACTTTGTAATCGGGTGTCGGCCTGCTCGATATAATGGATATAGGCGACATAAAGATATAAACATAAACGGAAAATGAGATCGACAGGAAATTCCTAAAACGAACTCAAAGATATGGAACCGTGTACTAATTGTTTATTGACTAGAAGTGAGACGAGAACGTACCGAAATTTTTGGCATGTCTTTGCTCATTGGAGATCGAGGTCGGCCCTACTGGGATTTGCAACGTTTCGGGCAGGCCCGACTGTCGCAGCTGCGGGCCGGGCTAGACCGGGACTGGCCGCCAGCGGGCCGAAATTCTCACCTCTACATAGCTAACAATATTGAAGTCTAAGAAAGCGCTGTTATTTGTACACTACGTCCGGGAACTTAGATATAGGCATATTCTTTAGAATTTGTACATTATTTTCCTGTACACTGTTTTCCAATGTATATATGGCATTTTATAACATATCCGCTGCCAATATATACGTACTATTTATACAGTATTTTGCAACTTGATGGGCAACGCGTATCCTTTCATATACAACATATCATGCGCCATGTCCGCTTCATAGTTTAGGAACTGTGTCATAATAGCTATACAGCAATACACTATAGCACATAGCAATGACCCAATAGTGAGAAAGAATAGCAATATCAACCCGGAGGAAGGCACCAATATCAAACTGGAGGGGACCAATATCAAGCTGGAGGGGGCACCAATATCAAACTGTAGGGGTCATCAATAACAATAATGAGCTTGCTGTAATTGAGTTTTGTTTCTAATGGCTAGTTGTTAGACACTTTTCTCTCTTACAGCAAGCTGTAACATACAAAAATCTCTTACAGCCACCCGTTAAATATTTTAAATTCTAATGGATAGCTAATAGAAACTTTTTTTATTTTATAACTGGCTGTTAGGGAAAAGGTTTATAACAGCTTGCCATTAGATATAATAATCTGTTATGGCTAGCTGTAAGAGATTTTAGTCTCCAACTAGCTATCTGTTAGAGATTTCTGTATTTATTGGCTATCTATATAAGAATAAAATCTCTTATAGCTATCTGTTAGGGATTTAAATATGAAACAAGCAGTCATTAAAGACAAAAATTGCAAGAAACTAAAATATGACATAACCGTCCATTAGAGATTTTAGTTATTTGCAAACTTGGTTGTTAAAGACAAAACTGCCCACTTTTTTTGCACTCATTATTCTGTGAAACCTGCAGTAGTCTATTGTATTAATGCGCTTCCAGCATCACTTGGGCGGCGGTCAGTTTGACACCAGTTTAACTAATAGTAAGTGTACAGAATACTAAAAATTTTAATCACATTCGACAATCTTAATCGTCTTTAAACTTCCCAACTTTTCCAGTATTTCTTTCCATTTATATACATTTTCAACCAACAACGCCTTTATTTCAGTAGTCGATGCTTATCTTCTGACATAAGACCTCAAAAAAGGAATTATAGAGTTCAACTATACTGTAGAAATGAAATGATTCTAAGGTCTTACATTGAACTGTAAATTGACTAGTTCCAATTTGGATATAGCACTAGTCAAGAGTAGATTTCTAGTAATTGTAGCACGCTTATATGGAGCTCAGAACAGTTTATTACATAGTATATATATTGATTCTAAAGCAGATATGTACTTGTCAAACCAAAATTTCCGGCTTGGTTTTGACAATTCTGTGCTTGATTTCCAGCCGAATTCGAGGCGCTTATATCGTAGACATAGAGTTCAACTATACTGTAGAAATGAAATGATTCTAAGGTCTTATATAGAACTGTCAAATGACTAGTTCCGAGTTGAATTTAGCACTATTCAAGAGTAGATTTCTAGTAATTTTAGGACGCTTATATCGAGCTCAGAAAAGTTTTTTACATAGTAGTTATACATTGATTCTAAAGTAGATATGTACTTGTCAAACCAAAATTTCCGGCTTGGTTTTGGCACAATTCTGTGGTTGATTTCTGGTCGATTTTGAGACGCTTATATCTAGCTCGAAAGTGTTTATTATACTGTAAATATACATTGATTCTAAGGTAGATATGTAATAACCGGTGAGGCAGCTGCATGGCGCAACTTCCTAAAACCATTCCCATACGACCCCGGCTATCGTAACCTCAAGGGTGGACCGTGAATACTAAAATTTTAATCCTATTCTGGGTCAGACTCAAGAAGCTACGCAGCTTAGCAGGCCGCAGGCCCGCTTCACGGGGTAAGTTCGGACCCCGCCCGAAAGGTTGCGCACGTGTCTAGTATCGGGTATGATTCCTGAGGTCCCCCAGGGAGGCTAACACCGCCACCTGCTCGCAGGTCATGGAGCCTAGCCGCTATTCCCTATCTTAGACTCATCGGAAGTTGTTTAGTTCTATTTGAGTGTGATAAGTGTTGAAATAAGGTGTGAAAACGTTCCTACAAATTTGAAGCTCAAGTTGAGTCACCTAGTTCAGATCGCAGTATGCTCCGTGCTAGAGCATTGACCTATGTGGCCCCCACAGGGTTCCGACGTGCCCTGAGTGTTTAATGTCGGCTTATCAATGGCGTGGCCTGCGCTTTTCAATGAATTCTATGCCAGCGCACTGGTACCTTGGCCAGTGGAGGTTTGACTTATCAACTGGTGATAGTTCCTAACAAAATTTGGATTTTGGCCGTAAACTAATAAAATTTTATGCGTGTTGTCTGGTTATTTCAATAGAGCATGAGTAGATCTGACGGAAAACCCTGCTCGCCAGTGCTTGTGACATTCTCGCCCACAAGCCATGACGGGTAGTGCCTGCTCGTCCGAGTGGACAAACAATCGAGAAAGCAGAAGTCCCTAGCGTCTCGGAAGGAAATAAGTCTGAACACAATGATTAAAATGCAAAGTTCATTGTAGTAATCAATTCTTATCCGGGGACGAGTGCTTGTGAACGTACCGAGGAAGGCCTAACAACAGCTCGAGGTAGTCGCTTCAGTTCAGAACACTATGTGGCGCAAAACGTTAAAAACGGGCAAAAAGGGGCGGAGCATGCGGATCCACTCGCGTGCGTGGACTAGGGGCGGTTATCCCTGCTTCGACTCAATATTAGTGAACCAGTCAGCTATGCAGTACGCTAAGCAGGGGCCCTAGTGTGCTTCGGAAATTGCTCCTTATTGCAGGTCGCTCTGCGGACGAATAATCAAACGGGCGGAGGATAAACGGTGATACGAACTGGCTACGCGAGCTCGGTTGCATTTATGCTTTACTTAAGGCGACACCGACGCTTACTGGTGACAAGGAATGCCTGAGAATTTGTC
>JASANE010006540.1:0-43235 GCA_030248225.1 Trileptium ribeirensis | reverse complement strand
GAAGTATTTTTAAAATCATTCTTCAATGCAAAAACCAGACATTGTTAAATGATATGTGTAATGATAAATGAAAAACACACAAAGGTGCAATTATTAAAATACGTTGCACAAAAAATAAAGTGTGCAAAGTACACAAAGGTGCAATTATTAAAATACGTTGCACAAAAAATAAAACGTGTATATTAGTAAATTCAAAATTGACATTGTTTGTATATGATATAGTTTGTGTATGATATTGTTTGTATATGACATGCTTGTGCGTAATATTGTTTGAGTATTCATTATTGTTTGCATATGATACAGTTTGTATATGATGTCGTTTGTGTATCCATTATTGTTTGTATATGTATTTGTTATTTGAATGTCTGTAATAATGTGTAACATATGAAAGGTTTGAAAGACTATATTCTTAACGGTTTCGATGAATATTTGATTGTAATGTTAAAACACAAAAAAAAGTTTAAAAAACTAAAAATACTCAAACTTTTTGCATGCAACCCACCACCTACTGTTTTTCGATACGATAGTAGGTGCCGGTCCCAAGTCCGGCTAAAAATGATGAGGGCATGTAAAAGAATTCTTAAAAACTATTATGGAACTTTGTATTTAAAAATGGATGTGGAATTGAGTAAAATTTATTATGCTGCGACTAACGTAGCTGGTTATTCAACACCAACTAAATTATTCACTGACGCCAGACAGAAAGGATTGAAGGTGACAAAGAAACAAATGAAAGTATGGCTAAAAGGAGAAGAAACCTACACCCTTCATAAGCCACGTAGGTTAAAGTTTCGTAGAAGACGTACTATAGTCAAAGGTATAGGTGACTTAATCCAAGCTGACTTGGCTGATATGACAAATCTATCATCACATAATGATGGAATTAAATATTTACTAGTAACAATTGATTGCTTTACAAAATTGGTAAAAGTGGATGAAGTGAAAAACAAACAATCTACAACAATTTTGTGTGCACTTAAAACTGGGTTTGCGAATGAACAGCCGAAAAACTTTCAAACTGATAATGGAAAGGAGTTTGTTAATAACTTGGTATATGACTACATTAAAAGTAAAGGAACAAATATTTATACAACTAGAAACGTTGAAACAAAAGCTAGTATTGCTGAGCGCTTTATGCGAACACTTAAAGGTAAAATTTACCGGTATTTGACTGCGAAAAATACGAAAAAGTATATTGATGTATTGGATAGCAGTGTGAACTCTTATAATAAAACTGAGAATAGGTATGGATTTGCTCCAATAGATGTTAACGTGAGAAACGAGGAAGAAATTAGACAGAAACTATTTCTATCTAAAGATATTGAAGTATTTTATAAATCTCGACTAGGAGACATTGTCCGTATAAGTAAAGAGCGAACGCCTTTTGAAAGGGGGTTTAATCAACTATGGTCTCTTGAAGTTTTCACTGTAAGTGCACAATATGCATATGATCCACCGGTTTATGAATTGGAGGATGTTAATAATCAAAAAATTTTAGGTAGGTTTTAGCGCAAGAGTTGCAGAATGTTTATGTTAAAGACGATACATACAAAATTGAAAAAAATTTTAACAAAACGTAAAGGTAAAAGGTATTGAGTACCTTGCAAGGGGTTGGGATATCCCAAAACATTTAATTCATGGGTAAATGAAAAAGATTTAAGACCACTATAATAAAAATTATGAAACAGAAATGCAAAACAGCGGTACACGGGTACAAAATAGGAGTACACAAAGGTACAAAACAGGGTTATAAAACAGCGGTATAAAACAGGGCTATAAAACAGAGGGTGCGCAGAGATACAAAACTGGGGTACGCAGGGGTATAAAATACGGGTATGCAGCAATACAAAATAGGGGTACCCAGGGGTACAAAATAGGGGTACGCAAGGGTACAAAATTGGGGTATAGGGGGACAAAGTAGGGATACATGGGTACGAAAAATAGTTTACGGGTACAAAATAGGGGTATGTAGGGTACAAAATAGGGGTACAAAAAGGGGTACAAAGGTACAAAATACGGGTATGCAGGGGTATAAAAAAGGGTAAAGGTGTACAAGAAATTCTTAAAAGACCAAAAAACTTGATGATATACAATTATTAAAAATGACTTACACTTGTGAAAAATGTTCACAAGAGTATACGACGCTTCAGTATTTGCATCGACATATGAAAAAATGTGACGCCAAAGATGAAAAACAGTATAATAAAATTATTTACCATTAGAACTACCTTTTACTTGTGTTGTTAGTGGGCAAACTGGATGTGGGAAAACCCAATAGATAGCGAAACTGTTAAGGTATAAAATGTTTGATAAACCTGTGGATAAAATATTGTTTTGTTACAGCATTTTTCAAGATATATATGCCACACTGTTAAATGAAATTCCAAATTTAGAACTTCATGAGGGAATTCCTGACACATTTCCACAAACTGATGTAGGACCTACGATATGTGTGCTTGACGATTTAATGATAGAAGCAGCAAATGATAAAAAATTAGCTGCTGCTCTTTCAAAAATGCGACATAATAATTTAAGTACAATTTTTGTAACACAAAATTTATATCGCGAGGGTAAACACATGAAAACGATCCACAAGAAATGCACAATACATGGTACTTTTTCTAAACATGAGAGACGAATCTATGATTTGTACTCTTGGAAGACAAATGTGGCGAACAAAAAGTAACTTTTTACTAAGTGCTTTCGAACAAGCGACAAGTAAACCATACGGGTATTTATTTTTAGATCTAAGACCAAATACCGAAAAATATTTAAGTGTTAGAGAGTGTATTTTTTAGATGGTGCTTACATGTTTGTATACACTTAAAAGGTTTAAATGATGAAGTTCCAAAAATGTCTAAAAATATAGAAAAACCATTGATACAATACAATTTTTGAAGAACTGTCCTTCGAAAGTTGTTACATGTAATTATGAACGCTCCGTCAGCCCTCAGTTACGCATTTAGTGAAATTGCATATAATGCTGTGCAAAATAAAAAGACCAAAATACTTAAAAGCATTGCAAATAAGAGTATTTGTATTTCAAAGAAACGTAAATTACTCACACCACCAGTTGTAAAGTACTTAATTGATTATTTTGATAAACATTATGACACGTAAAATGGCAGTTGTTCCAGCAAGCTGGTTGGAACATAATATGAGGACAAGAGCGATTGAAGAAAAACCTGTAGCAAATGAAATTGAGGTTTACAATGAACCCAGAATGAATACTAATATTATAGATTTGTTTCCAAAAAAACCTCCGGAAAAAAGCAAAGCTGATGCTTGAACACATTAAAAACCTAAAATTAGATGACAATAGCAGGGTTGTATGTGGAAACAAGAAGAAAGGTTCTAATATTTTGATGTTATAAAATATTTTACTTCAGGTGTAAACTTTTTAGCACCGAGACCTTTAGATTCGGAAGAGTTTGAGAAAATTTTGACAAATGTGCCTGGTGCGGCATTTGGAAGAGGTAGAAAACAAGTTTAAAAATGGAAAAGTTATATCAGTAAACGTGGTAAACTTGATATTTTAAAAAGTATTTGTAATAAATCCAAATTTTATGATTTCAATTCAAAAATAATGGAGCATACAAAGTGTTGCGTTAGCACTAAAGGCACACCATTGGTTTTATTCAGATCAGGGTGGAGTGTGTTTAGCAATTTTAATATTTGTAAATTTTACATTAATGGGGTTTTATATAATTGTGTTGAACAATGGTATCAAAGTGAAAAAGCACGCTATTTTCAAGATTATGAAAGTTATGAAATGATAATGAAGACCTATAAACCAAGCATGCAAAAAATGATTGGGAAAAAAACTAAAGGTTTCAATGACTATGAGTGGAAACAGGTTGCGAGTAAAATTATGAGTATTGTTTGTGGGAAAAATTAAAACAAAATAATAATATAAGGGAGGAGCTAGTGAAAAGTGGTGATGCAATTATTTCAGAAGCCAGTGAATGGGATAATTATTGGGGGATTGGTATTAGTTTGTTTGATAAAAAAGCAAACGACATACAAACTTGGTCTGGACAAAATGTTTTAGGTGGTCTGTGGATGCAAATACGTGACTTTGAGCAGTAACCCAACAGTCCTCTCAAGGGCTCGTGGATTATGGCTACTGGCGATACCAGGTCAAAATAAAACGCTGGATAAGGGTACCGCAAGTTCCAGTGGAAACCCTTAAAAGGATGATCTATGTTTAAAGAGTTAATTGTGGATAATAAAATAACTAATTTAACTACTGCTTGCAATGTTGAATGTGATATTGATTTAATGGAATTGTCAATGTTTGTAAATAATGTAGATTTTGATGATGAACGTTTCAATGCAACCATATGGCGGTTTAAAAAGGGGGGACTATATTAGTATTTCCAAACGGTAAACTTATTTTATTTGGGCTAAAAGTATGTGTGAAGCAGATAAATTGTTCAAAAAAGTATGTCATGAGTTGAAAAATCTAGGTTACGTTTATCTAAATATACGTTTGCACACTCAAATGGGAAGCAAAAAACGTTGTGGGTTTGATGAAATTGACCAAGTGGTTAGGGTTAGCCGACATTTATAACACATGAAGAACATGTGTGACTGTGCTATATGAACCTGAAATGTACAATGTATTGAAATTAAATGTAAATAAATGCACTGTTTTGGTATTTGTCAGTGGTAATGTAGTTATTACAGCGTGTAAAAACATTATAATGAATATAATCAGTGTGTAGTTTATATGTATAATGTACTTAAAAGGTTTTAAATATTGCTTATTCACAACAATTAAAATGAAGCATGTTATTATTTCTGATTTAAATGATGAGCAAGTTGAACTACCTATAGCGATTGCTGCAAAGAAAGTTAAAGTTTTGGAAGTGATAATGCCTCACAAATTTATAAATATACAAAAAATTGAAATAGACTATTTTACAAACAATAAATGGAAACGATTTCATGTTGAGGAAGGTTATTATATTGAAAGCACATTAATAAATTTTTTAATTTATTCAGCACAGACATTCAGTTTGAACTGGATACATGCTGTGACAGAGTAAGCATATATTGTTTAAATAATGCTGAAATTAAATTGTCCGAAAACATAGCCGAATTATTTGGGTTTGAAGAAAAATATTTGAAAAATGGTAGACACAATCGTGCGAAAAGTTTGAGATTATCAGAGTCTAAATTTTTACTGCGTTCTTTCGTTCATGATAGAGCGTAAATGGAAAAAATAAAAGTTGTTGCACGTATTAAGTGACAAAACAAACAATACTGACTTACTTTTGAAAGCATGTTTGGTAAAAACTATAAATTTTGAGGTAACAGATGTAAATTTCACACCAGTTGAATATTTTAAAGGTGATAAACTGATTATGAGATTATGGTTTTCATAAAAATGCTTAACAGCAATTATATGTATTGTTTTGATATGAAAAAATGGCAATACCACTGTGTTTTAACATGTCTAAACTGCCGGAGGAAGTAGAAATATAAACCAAAATAAAAAAGAAGGTTAAGAAACCTGTTAAAAAGAAAGTGAAAAAGCTTACAAGGAAGTAAGTATTTAAAAACGTAATACTATGATGGAGCATACATGTGGATTGGAAAATTAAATTGGTTAGCTGGTGCATACCCCACGCAACAGTCAATTGAATCAACCCAATTGGTTGAAGTTGCATGTGATACAACTTTGCCTAGTAGTGATGAAGATGATTCATTGAGTTTTAAAATTAGTTAAAGTGCCTTTGACTGCATTGACTTGTCACAAATATAGGCATATATAGAGTTACAAATTTTAAAAAGTGATGGATAAAATCCACCCCCGAAAGAAAAATTTATGCCTTGCAATATGTTTGGTTACGCAATATTTTCATCCGTTCAAATGAAAATAAATGGTGAACCTGTAACATTTAACCAGATCCTTGGATGACATATACATTTCATATGTTACATATGAATGAGCAGCAAAGATTACATTATTTACAAGGGTGTATTTATGCAGGAGATAGTGCATATGCGTTTGATAGTTTTGATGATAATAATGGTGGGACAGCTAGACAAACATACTTTTATATCTTCAACGTAAGCACAATTATATTCTCCTATCATTATTGATGCACAATTTATGCCAAAATCCTTACCACCAAAAACAAAAGTTGAATTTGAGTTTAGCAGAAGCCCTGCCTATGTTGTTACTTTGCATGATAAGGATAAAAATTATAAGATGCGTATAAACGACTTTAAACTTTACGTTGCTAAATCAAAACTAAGTAAATAAGCTTTGGAAATGCAAGATAAGATATTAAATAGTAGTGGAGCAACATTTCCTGCAATAAGATACAGAATAGATACATTTTCTGTTAATAATGAGGGACTCACGTTATAATGTCTCCAACAGTTGGAACTTTTGTCCCCTGTAGTGTAGACTATACCGTAAAGACGGTGACAGTAACACCCACACCATATAACAAAATATGAGGGTGTCGGGCACACCCCTAGATACCTCATTTTATCAATGTAGTATTTCGGTGTTTTATGCTTGCCAATGCGGTGTTTCTAGGGTATCCTGTAGGCCCTATGTAAAATGACCCCATCGGGTGGCGGAAACCCTCAGCAAAACCAAAAAACAACGACGGTTCATTGACACCGTCTGAAATAAGCCAAATTATTAGCTAGCTTTGTTTAAAATTTATTTGAAACTTTATTTAAAAACACAGGGGTGTCTAAGACACCCTGTAGTATAGGGGCGCCTGCCACTGTGTGGGGTACATAAGTTCCAAGCGGTGGGGACATTATAACGTGAATCCCGCATAAGGGTTTACAAAATGTTGATTGGACTGTGTTTGATGGAAAATTGCCTAGACGAATTTACGTTGGGGAATAACACAGGAATTGTATACAGGTGGAGTAAAGAAAAACTTGTTTAAATATAAGTTACCAGATATTAATAGTTTTACACTTTTTCTGAACAATTATAGGTTACCATGTAATGTTGCATTACCATGCAAATCTGGTAACAATTTAAGAGTGTTTCAAAATACACTACATGCACTTAATTACAGAACTGATAACATTGGATTAACTAGATCTAATTTTGACGGTGGGTATAAAATATTTTGTGCGGATATGAGTAGGGACCATAGTAGGAACTGCAATTACATTTCAAACCCAGCAGAAGGTAATGTAAAGGTTGTAATTGACTTTACAGAAGTATTAAATGAAGCAACGTTGTAACACTGCTTGTTGTAAGCATTGATATCAGCATACATGCATATTTACCAAAATGTTATAACGTAAAATATGAAATTGAATGGGTTAGAAAAACAGAAAATGAAACACAGCTTATTGTAAGATTCCGAAATTATGAAAATTGGAGCCATTTATTAATAATATGGGACAACGTATTTGATAAAATCAAATTATATACCAATAACAGCGTGTTCATTGGTACGAGCAATGAAGTTACGGATTTAGAGCAGAAAAACTAATGGTAGTGACGAAATTTGTGGAAATATTAGCAAAATTTGATTTAAGAAATGTTAGGTTGATTAATGTAGTTGTTAGAAATGACGTCATTACGAAAGTATAAATACTGCTAAAATTGTTGAATAGCAATTCAGTTTGATTTTACAACGATAAAATGGACAACGTTGTTGCTTTTGTGCTGAGCGACTATTTGGCGGGGGAAATACAACAGGCAGAGGCAGAAGTAGAAATATTTGAACACAACTGTAGAGTTACAGGAGGATATATGGATGGGCTCTCAATGGAACAGCATAAATTACAGCATTTGCTGTCTTTTCGCGAAAAAATGATTTTTCCGTGAAATTTATGACAAAACAAATGAAAAAAGGCGTGTCGCTAACCATAGCATTTTTTAACTTTTTGAAATTTTACCAAACTTTTCTATAAACAACAAAGATTATATTTTAAACTTGTTCAAGTAGTATCCCAACAGTCCTCTCAAGGACTCGTGGACTAGGACTACTGGCGATACCACGTAAAAAATAAAACGCTGGATAAGGGTGCCGCAAGGTCCAGTGGAAACCCTTAGCTCTACACCATCGCAAAATTGTGGTGGCTACAGAATTGACTGATTTCATATAGGTAATGCATGTTTGCTTATAAATAAGAATTATTCTGGAGCAAAATACATTGTCACGCTTGCAAAGAAATGTACGTAAAACAGGGGCCAATCGCTGTATAAAATATTGAAAATCTACAGTAACATTCACACCCACAGTACTGTAACAGCCACAATACAGTAACATCCAAAACCAATGTGGGTGTGGGTGACCCAAAGCGCCATCTAGGGGCTCCCAAACGGCCATTTAGGCGGAGGGGGAGGGGAGCGGAGCTCAAACCCGTATTTTTTCATTACATATAGCGTTAAATTAACGAAAATCGTGATATTTCAATTCAAGCCCTGTGCTAAGCTGAATATTTATATAGTCTTTGAAACATAAACGTTTCCAGCCCTGGCTAAATTGTGCGTGGTAAAGGTAAAGAGACCAAGGCCAAACTGCGGGGCCAGAAAATGATAGTCCATGTTTGCCAAACGTAACAACAAGCATTCTGCAACAGAAGAATGGCTCTGGTAAACAGATCCGGATACCTTAGACAGGTGGGTGACGGAGTGTAGGCGAGCAAGTGGCTTTTCACCAAGAATCGAATTTAAAAATAATGCGCCGACATGAAACGACAACCAGTGGAAGTAAAAGCTATGTGATCGCATAAAAGCGTTTCTGTACGCACAACATAATATATCGCACGCAAAACGGGTTTGATCACAATGACCGGAACAAATAAAAACGTGCGGTTATCAGTGCATGATATCACGAAGGTTCTATTCGTATCGACCAATTTTCAAATTTCTGCTGACATCTAAGGGTCTTCCTAGAATTCCCCTACATCCCTTAATTGATCAATTTTGAAGACACATTGAAAATTTTGGTATCATTCGACTCAGATCGATGAGAAATTCAGAAAATATTCGTTCCTGCCATAGCATCCAAGTTTGTCGAAAAAATTTCCCAGGTTCATATCATTCGAGCCTCATTGACGTACTGGGTAGCATGATTTCAAAATCAATTGGGTTGGTTCACGAGTTCACGAGTTACCTCTATTTATGTGAAAACCTAAGCCTTAGGATAATACTAAGACTAAATCGTTAACCCATGAACTCAAATGAACCCAATGCCAAACAGCGAAAATAAAATTATACATTCATACAAACATATAAAATATTTTGCGAAGATTTTGACTGACCACTAGTAACCAAAAAATGAAAAAATAGTTTGTCATAAATATGGCCGAAATGCAAAGCTTCTAAACCGCCTCGTCGTCCTAGACAGTTCAGAACCAAAAGTTGCACCGCATGATGAAAATTGACCAATTTCGATCAGGGCGGGGCGGGGGTGAAAGGCGGACATTCTAGAAAAGACTTGAGTTAAAGCATTCTAATTTTTCATATCCCCAGATGAATTTTAGGTGTTCTAAATTCGAGTCGTACGTTGGGACTTTATAAGGTTCTCATTTCCACCTTCCCGTTGGCTGAAGATTAGTCTTAAGGCATAGCCTAGTAGTATAAGTCCTAGTCTATATACAATGCTCAGGCTTTACTAAAACTAAGTCGTAGCCTTGCTCCAAGTCTCAGACTTGGCCTGTAAAAGGCTTAGTAAATATTGCATGGTTTAGTCGTGATAAAAGGCTGTTGAGTTAGGCCAAAGTTTAAACTTTGCTTGAACTTTAATTTTAAAAATCTACCCCTTAGGCTAAATCTAGATAGATAACTAAGTGATGAGATTCGGTATGACGACTTGATCGGCCGCCAACGCCTTCTTCAGGATCCCAAGTCCAAGTTCAATTCTGGCCTGAGCATTTACAATACCTATTTTTTGCAAAACTAAATATTAATGATAGATTCAAATTATGTTTTTCCTTTCATTCAATGTCTCCAGTCAAAAGACATTTTTCTTAAGCCTTTCAATTTCATACTGTCCATTATATACAGGGGCGTTGCAAATTCATGAAACGTGGGGGGAGCCGGAAAATTTTATTATGATCCCATCAGTTAAAATTTTCACTTTTATCTGTAAAAAAATGGGAATCCTGCCCCGTATTGTGATGAACCTGGTCAATTATCGAATGTTCCGCTATTTCTGCCTTAATTACACACTATGACCATGATATATTTTATGATGGAGCTATTCTGTACATATACTGGCTTCTCTTCCAGCCACGTTCAAATCGCAACAAAAGTTAAATGAAACACAAGGTTGTTGACCCACATGCCCCAATATTAGACCCATGTCTAGCTAGTCGTTCGCGTAACTAGTTCCCTTCAACTCTTGACTGGCCTTCAACAACCAAGAGTAACCATTATCTTATTCCTCAATATTAAGGACAAGTTTTATAAAATAATGCAATGAATTAATCCAGAGCACCGGCTAACTCATTTCCCAAAATTCCCAGGTACTCCGATATGATTTTATGACTAAAATACCTGTATTTTCCCTGTTTCCCTCTCACCCAAATCAACATTTTCTGCGATCCTCAGTCTCATCCAATACCCAGTTTCCTACTTTCTCAAATTCCCTTTTTTCCGAAATCCTGTTTCGTAAGCTCAAAATTTTTAAATTCACAATTTTTATTTGCCATATTCCTAGTTTTCGTACGTTTCTAGTTTCCTTAACAACAATTTTCACATTTATCCGTGGCACCAAACATTCGTATAATGGTGTAACTCTGGCCGTTCAGAACTTATCCGTTATGCCTCTCCTCACCACGCCAAAGGCGGCGCACTACTCTTACCCTGCCAGGGCCTCCATTCGAGGACCCTACCGATTCCAGACATTTGGGACCTAGCATCTAGAACATGTATGCATTTCGCGTAGTAATATTGAAAATAGGTTTAACTTAATTTGCTAAAGAAACTTCGGAAGTTCCTACAGGGTATTCATGAACGTTGTCATAAACAAAAGTACTCACGTATGGCTGCGAAGCTATGAGAAAGCGTAACAGAATCTTGATTGAGCATCACCGTCCATAGTGGAGGGCAGATACGCCTTGCATTGTCACAAGGCTCGATTGAGATGAAAGAAAAATAAAAGTTGTGTTGCGCAAGAATATTTGCTGCATGGAGTCGACTCTTGAATCATGACAGCGAAGGAGCATTTACAACGTCATAAGAAATTTTATCATTTACAACTTCAAGTGTGGGTGTAAGCCGTAATATTTATTACTGGAGCTTCATTAACCAGTCCGGTATTTGGCAATGCAGAATTTGACCAACAATGTTACGGGCCAGTTATCCTCCAGAATCAGACTTTTTACATGAATCTAGATGCGGCGCTGAGACAGTTGTATCAGCAAAGCCACGTAATTAAATGTTTGCGATTCTTGTCTAAGCAAGACTGGGAAATTCAGTGGCCTGCTATATGCAAGTAGCGACAAACACGAAAATTGATGAGCGATTTAGTACTTGTATTAGAACCATGCATTAGCCTTATTACAGTTTCTGGCATACAGATCCATTCAATCAGTTAAAAGGCGTTTTATATATGTAATTTTGGATTTAAAAAACACGCCTCACTGGGCAATTCCGCTGCAAAAGGTGAAACCATTTACCAAGTCAACCACTGCATGCGTGTTTCAATATAGAACATATGTACCGAAAGTATTTTTATTTTAAATGACACAGCCATTTCCACATAAATTTTTAATAACAGTGAAATTATACTGAATTTCTCAGAAGGACAGCCTTTTTCATGGTGGAAATGTGTTGCTTATTTATTTTGCAAGATTTCTATGTAAAAGTGCTATAAATGTTCCAACCGAATGTACCAACGAATCCAAAGTTATAAATATAACATAACTTCAACCGACAAAACGTTGATCCACAGTATGGGGTTTTCGTGACACTGCGGTTTTACGAAGGGCTTATTCAATTATCATTATTATTGGTAAGTCAGTTTATGCCAAGCACGTTGCAAAAATTTTAACGCCTTATGTTTTCCGTTTACGGGGTTATAGACGATAACATCTCAATCCTAAAGTCGGTTCTATGTCAACCATATTTAAAAAGTTTTAACGCCTTATGTTTCCCCTTGCGTAATAGACGATACCATGTTAACCCGAACTATTTTTGGACCGGAATCAGAGGTGTATTCAATCACTGCTTTCAAACAAATAAAAAGATAGAGGCAAATAATTTTCCTTGTATGCGCCATTCTATAACCGCATAAAATGATTAAAATTTAGGCAATTTAGCCAATCGGTTCTAAATTATAAGTGTTGCTATAAGATTGAGTTTTATTGCTGTAAATTGTAGCAAGGGAACAGAACAATTTATTGCAGGATCAAGTTAATATTCAGTAATATAATATAAACTACAATTTGCTAAACTTTCGTTGTTTCAGCCTGCGGATAACTGCTTGTAATCGATAGCCATTTTCAACACCTATCCTGCTGCGGTATAATGCCCACGTTAATATTTGGCTGGAAAGCTCAAAAGAATCACAGCGATATTGCTGAACTTATGTCTGCATATGCACAGGGTAAACACAAAACAGTGATAAAAAGTATCTAGTTGTTTGTGATAGCTAAAGCCATAGGTGTCCAAGGTCCTGTTCAAAGGGTGAGATAGACCATTTAGAACTGAATGGGGCGAGCTGCACTGTGGTATGGCAAGGAGGAACCAAAATTTTCTGCCGGGTTCCTACTTTTTCCTCAAACTTTTTCCTCACTCCAATGTTATCGATTTTCACTTTTTATTTTTTTGCAAAATTCTCAAAATTTACCATGCGCTTTCATGTGCACGCCCGTGCAAACACAATGGAGGATGGCAACCACGTTACTACCCTATGAACAACTATCAGCTTGAGTTTTAAGTTTCTTTTAAGCAAATGTTACAAATGTAGCCGACAGATATTGCATATAAAATCAGTGTCATATATTTGGAGTTATTTTTCAATTTAACAATCTGCATCATCAACATGAGCGGGTTTGATAAATTGGTAGATTATTATAAGTTTTTGTGTTTCAACTTTCGCACAGGACTTTAGTCTTCTATGTTCGAGTAAAAAATTTTGTAACAAACCCGTAGCGTATAATAAAAAACGATAACCCAACGTATTTTTTCGCCGTAAACTATGGTCGCCAACTTGTGTCTTATACTATTTTTGACTGTGTTTAGGCTGATGATTGCGGCGCCTATGATCCAAACGAATTATAATCCTTTTTGAATTAAATCTTGTTAAGATGCTCAGGCGTTTAAATCTCGTGTCGTTTTATATTTTGATACAATTATTACATAGCTATGGTATAAGAGTAGTTTCCTTTTGCTTTTCTCAAATTATTAAAGTTTGTTTTGTCGGGTGTTCCCCAGGCTACTTGTTATTTTTTGCTTTTATGGGATAGGGGTTGGATGGCGATTTTTCGTTATGTCGGCTATTTTAATTAAAAAGGGGACGGGATTTGTCACCGAGAGATTGTGTGGTTCGAGGTATGACCAGTATGCCGGTGGGACACTTGGTACGGCGTGCTTCCTTCTTTGTCGTGAGCGAGGCTAGTGCCTTATATTTAGCGATGCGGCATGATCCTTGCTCGGCTCCATTGATTCCTCTGCAGGTGGCATTTCCTGACGTTGTCGTTCTTCTTGCTCGTCCCGCATTTGTTTTCGAAGTGTTCGCTCCAGTATTTGCGCTCCAGTATCCATATCATCCGATCAGTTCTTTCTTGTCGGCGGTATGTCCATCCTTCATTTAAGTCTTTATCCTTTCGTTCTTTATAGTCTTTTTGAACTTGCTTTCGTTCTTCCTGTGTTGTGGGTCTGATATTTCCGTCTGCGTCCACGAAATATTGTTCCGACCAACTCATGACACCATGGTAGAAATCTACTTTCTGCTCTACACTGCCAGTCTGATGAACTAACAGTATGCTAGTAACCGCAAAACACATCCGATAACATAAACAGGTGGCTAAGTAATCACTATTAACATTAAAACAATTAAATCGAAAACATATTAGATCTAAGAACGTGCTGCTCAACACTTCCACTGATGCCAGATCAAGACTGAATCCAAAACTAAAATTGAAACTTAAGCATAGGTTAGCTAATTAAATAATTTAACGATTTTACGCAAATAAGTTGTAGGACGTAAACAAAAATTTATGAATTTTATGAAACTAAAATAGGGGACCCATATAATGATGAATTTTGTGAAATTAAAATTTTAGAACCAAAAAGTAGGAATTTTTAACCCGGGAACCCTCTGGTAGCCTACCAGACCCCCGACACTACTGAAGGATTTTTGGGCCCAAACTCTCCGCAAAACCCCATTTCAGCCGCTAAGTCCCTTTAGAGACCAAATCTTTTTATTTTGTAAAGTTTTATTTTACAGCAATTTATTGCATAAATTCCACAATGTAGTTCATAACATAACGCAGTACGCCAGCCAATCCCAGACAACTGCTTCAACATAAGGAAGTAATAGCGTAATTCTAAAGCTTAGGTTAAGGTAATTACATAATCGTACGGATACCAGCCAATCGGGAGTAACTGTGCAAACCTCAAAACAGGATTAGTCAAGTAATAGATAAACAAAACCTAAACCGATTTCACTCAAATTTAACGCAGTATACCAGCCAATCGGAGGTTGCTGTTTTAAATAAGGATCTGTACATAAATAAATCTAACGCCTAGGTTCAGGTACTCAAATAATCTTGCAGTGCCAGCCAATCGGAGGTACTGTATCAACCTCACAAGAGGAGTACTATAAAACAGATAACCTAAACCTTAAACGGCAATAGTACATAAGAAAGGAGCCAGCTAAGTTGCGCTTTTAGTGATAGAATTAGAATTACCGATGATATCAGTGGCGTGAATTAAGCTCAACGGTGATAAAGAATTATTGCCCTTATCAATGTTCTAACAATTATAAATAAACGTTTTTAACTTTGACTTTGGTTGATAAATAGTTGAACCAAGAGTAGGTAGAGCTAGCCACGCCGCAACGTATAATAGAATCGCGTCGCTTAGAAGGAAATAGGTACGCTCACGCAAAAAGAATACAGAACACTTCGTTCCCCACCGGCATTCTACTGGCCGCACCTCGAACGCCACACTCTTCGGTGATGAATCCCGTCACTCTTTAAATTCCGATAGCCGTCATAAAAATAACCCTGCAACGCTACCCCCATCAAATTATTAAAATATAACATGCTGACCACGATGTCGCGTAAAAGTGGGACAATTTAATAATAAAATAAAAGTAGTCAGTATTTTTGAAAATCAAAAATTAAATCCAAACCCTAAATAAGGCAGAAGCCAAAATAGAAATTATTTATATCGTATTAGGAATTATTAGACCTTATATATAATTGGGACGTTCTACGCAAGCCCCGTCTAAAACCAAAATATTAAATGCCACTTCAGAGAACACGACTTAGTGCAACAACCCAAAAAGAATCGGGGATAGGAACAAAGAACGTCGACCAAAACGGAGAGAACGACAAAGCAATATCAAGCGTAAAAAGCCCAAAGACGATAGCGAAATCGAGTGCAATGGAAGAATTTGAAGGCACAAGTAGTCAAACAGAGCCATCTACGCCTGAATCAAAAGGCAAGAAAACAAAGAAAGCTTACAACAAATGTATACGAGAACATTTCCAGAAGAAGCGAGCACAAACGAGAAAGACAACTAGAGTTTATAAAGAAACATGCAGCTTTAACAGAAGTTAAGTGATTTGCCAAAGGTGGGAACAGAACGAATCAGAAATATGACGGCACAACCAAAAAGGAACTTCGGAAGTGTAGAAATCGACGAGGTGCAACAAAATCAACTGCGAATATAGAACCCGTCCCAACAAAGTCTACGACAAAAGATCGTAATCCAATGCAAAAAAATATTGCGGTTCGTTCAGTGTGGGTCAAACGTATACCGCTTCGAGCAACAATTAAGAATCGGAGCAACAAATGGCAATAATCTTGACAACCAGTAATCAAGGAGCAAATGGTATCGAGCGAAGTACAGTTGAAATTCAACAAATACGGCAGCAACAATTGCCGAGGACGAGCAATAACGGCGAGCAACAGTAAACACGAGTCGGTACAAACCCAGAAAGAATCGGTGCAAACCAAACACGAATCTGTGCAAATCAAACACGAACCAGTACAAACCAAGACCAAATCAAATCGGTGCAAATTAAGACTCCTATCGGTGCAAATTAAATACGAGTCCGTGCAAAACAAGAACGAATCGGTGTAAGTCAAGAACAAATCGGTTCAAGTACGTAAAGAGCAACAAGCGACTCAAATCAAATAATCAACGCGGGGTACAACGTAACAACGAATTGCAACGAGCTTTAAACATTGACAACAAACTGTAGCGCGTTTCAGATCGCGAAGACATGCAATCAAGCCCAAGCCTCGTGCGTAACAACAACTGCCGTACGTTTCAAACCATGAGCACATGGAACCAAGCGCAAAACATTAGCAACCGGAGCAATACGAAACGGAGCATACGCATACTATGGTGCAATACCATTGGCCCCCACAATACAATCAAATATCATTCGTTGAAAACAATTCGGTGATCAATCCCGGAGTAGCAACAGCAACACCGTATGTATATCAAGTTCACCAACCACAATAGCCGAGGATGACAAAGAATCAAATCAATAACCAAGGTCAACAAAACAATCACCTAATGGTGATGAAACAACAATTGATGGAAGCCTTGATCAAGGTGGCGACAAAAGAAACGCCGCAAGCAGCTAATACAACGCAACAAGCAATCGGTCAGTCGATTATGTTCAACATGGAAAACGAACTACGAAACTTGCAAGCGTACAAAGGTGAGACAAGCTTCGAGAAATTTCGAAAAAGCGCTGGCTCAAGATGGCATTGACGACGAACAAGAAGAACTCTGAATCCTGAAAGCAAAAATGCGCGGAAAAACAGAAAAATACTTCAAGGTGCTAACACTAGAGAAGGACGAAGAACTACGTAAGTACAGCGAATTGGTCAAGAAATTTAAAGAAAGATTCAACGTACCAAAGACGTTGACTAATCATATGAACAAGCCGCAAAGTTTACGACAAACGGGGACAGTCGGTTCCGTGATGGCTGAGTGTAAACAGCATGAAACCTAACCGTAAAAGGTATACCCTAATCAATCGCTGTAGAGGTCCTCAAGTCCGCGCTGATCACAGTATTAACGAACGAAATCCGAAATCGATTGTGCGTGACTAAGGAAGAGACCTTCGCAACATTGACAGAAAAGGCAGAAGCAGTCGAGAACCTGGATCAGTATATAAATGAACCAGGTATTACAAAGCATTAGCGAGCAACGACCGAGGTACAGAGAAATACAATCGTGTCGAACGAGTCAACCGAGAACACAGCAAACGAGACCGAACATCGGCCAACAAATGCTGCATCCGAGGCAGAAATGACCACAAGTGCAATGGCGTCCGCAACGCTGGAGCAATCAATCAATGCAAGTACGCCAACCACAGCAGCAGGAAATCGTGCAACCGAGGACGATACCGATGATGCCAACACACAACGGCATGTATTATTAACACCCTTTGCAACGATATTACGAACCGATGGGAATCTAGCAAACAACGCAACATCAAACACATTGCCAACAACAGCAAAGAACGCCGATAACCACGTCGAATCAACAACAGCAAAACTGACAAACGTTGACGAACCAAACACCATCAAGGTACAACATTTGTGGAAGGCTACACCATAAAACAGAACAATGCTTGTCTAGAAACGTAGGAGCAATGCGAACGGAAAATCAACACGTGGCAGTGAACCAAATAGATAGATCAGAAGAACAAGAATCGTGTAGCAATACGGTGGTGCTTTCAAAGTACTACATTGATGCGTACTTGGAAGGAAGCAAGAAACTCTGAGGCATAGTCGATACTATGTCACAAATAACAATCATTAGCGAAGAACAACACAAAAGCACTTCAGTGACTTGCCGCTCAAAGAAATGGCATTATCTGTAGTAGTGTTCAATGGAGCTTTAACACAAAGAGCGATAGCCTAGTTTTTCGCACCTATCCATTTAGAAAAGCATGTCCGAAAGATGTGAATCATCGTGATCCGAAATGTTTCAAAGATTGCGATATACAGACACAGCTTCCCAGTAGCAGGCTTCGAATTGGTAATTGACTGTCGGCAGTTAGGAATATCTATGAACGGGAAATGACTACCCCGTAATTGGCGAGTAAACGAAATAGTTTGGCAAAATACGAACCGAATTGAGTTGTGCAAAAGTATCGAAAAGGAAGGAACGAATCAAACGTCGGAACAAAGTATAGGAGTAAGACAGCAAGGCAAACGACAAGTGAGAACAGAACACAGTATTATGTAAACTCCGAAAATAATCTCAATAATGGAAACCGGCCGAGAAAGATGGCTATCCGTGGTACAGGTAGCGTCCGCAGCGATTAGTTTATCGGAACCCACAGACTTTAACAACAGCTGTCGAGGTACGAAAACGTAGCAAATCAAGCGAGATGCTGATACACATTGCACGTGGCTTATCAATTATGGTAGTGGCAGCGCGAATGGCGGAACCAGAGAACGAATTAATAATCGATGAACCAAAGAAAGAATTAATCGGTGAACCAAAGAATAGTTCTATAATCGGTGAACGGAAAAATCCAAAACCAACAATCGGCGAACAAAAGAACAAGCGAACAGTGGGTGAGCAAGAGTGGAGCAACAACAAAATAACGTCACAAATCCAAACGCAAAATGGCCCTTAAACGTGGAGATGCGGAGGAGGTGGATCCCGGTAGGGCGTCGGCTTCCTCGCATGTTTCTTGGTTGATCAGGGAGTACGAAAAATAGAGGAAGAAGGGAACTGTCACATTCTAGTCGGGTGCACTGGGACCTTTGGAATCCACAATCTTCCGACAATGACCAACAAGATTGGGAAAGAATCTAGGAAATCGAAAATGACAAAGAAGCAATGATTAAGAACAATGTTAACAAGGACAAAGAGTGGCAATGATAAAGAAACCGGTGTAGCCAAGTTCCAAGTGTTACACATATAGTTAGTAATATTAATTTCTTATTAAAAATCTAGGTGGCGGGCTTAAAAAGAATTAAGCTGTAAGGTGGTCTAAGTTCATATAATTTAATAAGTATCGCGATTTGCATTCCGATCGGCTGTGATCGCTCTAATATAACTATTAGTACTAAATCTAAGGCATAGGTCAAGGTATCTATATAACCCTATAAATCACGCAGTGCATTCCCGTCAGGTGTACTGCCTAAATCTAAGCAAAAGGTTAAGCTATAAAGATGAATAGCTGGAGCACTCCGGTCGGGTGTAACTGTGTAAAACTCATAAGAGGAACGGATAAGGAAATATTGGAGACACATCTAAGGCAGAAGATAAGGCATTTAATCGTGCAATAGGCATTCCGGTCGGGTGTAACTGTACCAACCTCAGAAGAGCACGAATAAGGAAATATTAGACACATCTAAGACAGAAGATAAGGCATTTAATCGTGCAGTAGGCATTCCGGTCGGGTGTAGCTGTACCAACCTCAGAAGAGGATTATTAGATTATTCGATAACCTAACGTTTAACACAAATAAGGAAAAAGAAAGTCCAGTAGCTGAGGATTGGTAAAAATCGTCCGAAGAGAACGAAAATACCGATGGGCATAAGCCGAGTATAACTAAAGAATTGTGCTGTTAATTGCATGCTTGCTCATTAATCGTTTCTATCTACGTCTTTGGTGTCCAACTCCTTAGGACAGAGAGTACATAGATATAATCACGCGGCGCGACGCGGTTATGGTCACGCCTTTTCGCTATAAAAGTTACCAGGCTAAAAAACGCGCGACACTTCGTCACACCGGCTTTATACTGGCCACACCTCGGACCGCACAATCTTCGGTGACGAATCCCGTCCTTATTTAAATCCAGATAGCCGTCATAAAAATAATCCTCCAACCCTATCATCTTTGGGGGTAGGGTGGAGGTAGGTTTTTTATGACGGCTATCGGTATTGAATTGGGAGAAGATTCGTCACCGAAAATTGTGCGGAACGAGGTGTGGCCAGTAGAATGCTGGTGGGACAGCCAGTATGTCATGCGTGTTTTTCAGTTTACAACCTGTCTTCCGAGGCGGCGCGTGACTACTTCTGCGCACTCATGGTTCAGAGACTTTAGAACCAAAAACTTGAGTTAAAACATTTATTTTTAAAACCGTTAGATATGCGATACACAGTCTCATGGCACAATTCTTTTTAAGTTACGCCAATTTATGACCACCGGTATTTTACTTCTCGTTTTATACTGTTTTACCAAAAGCGCGGATGTACCGGCCTTTCTTTCGTTCTATTCTATTGCCCCTTTCAAATTTAGGTTATGTAGTATATTCGATTAGTTCACTTTCGATATTAATACAAAATGCCCCGAACGGAAGCACTCCGTAACTCCATTTAATTATCTGAACCTAAAGCCTTAGCTTTAAGCTGTTTAATAACCCCTATATTACTTAACATACACCTGAATGGAATGCTTGAGTGTTATAGTATGAACTAGGTTGTGACGAAGGTACTCACCTTCGTTAATGTTAGTTTATTTTGTTTTGTAGCGGGGGAAGGATAGATGTAGCATTTTTATAAACGTCTATCAGTATTTAAATTTGGAGGCGAGTCGTCACCGAAGATTGATGGGAATGAGGTGTGGCATGCCGGTGAGACATCGAGTATGACACGCGTTCTTTTTGTTTGCAACTATTTCTTGCGTGGCGGCGTGACTACTTCTACACACTCGTTGTTCAGGAACTTTGAAACTAAAGACACGAGTTAAAATACTTATATTAGTAAAATTATTACATATATTTACGTTTACACGCAGTTCATTACGAATGCGTTATATTCGACCACTTATTTTGTAGTTCCTCGCTTGCTCTGTGACCCTATCCGTAATCAGGTAATACTGCTTCTGATTCTTCACTCTAATACCCCTTAGTAGTTGAGTTGGCTATTCTGTTAGTTCTCTTTCGAGATTAATGCAGAGGCCCCTGTAGGAAGCACACCGCAATTCAATTTAATTACCTAAGGCTAAGTCCTTAGAGATAAGCTAGATATTAACCCCTATCTTATCTAACCCACACCCGGTAGGAATACACGAGTGTTATTTTATGTACTAGGTTGTGACGGTGGTACACACTCTATTTTCAACTTTGTCTGCTCAGGTCCTCCGACACCCGGTAGGAATGCACAGCAGGCGGTAATCTACGGAGGTAGGCATCTTATGGTCGGTCGTCTTAATACCACGCCCAGAACTCGCACCTGAGACTCACGAAGTTAACCCCTGTACTATACTCGCCTAAAACTGTTGCTGACTCGGGCCGAAATTGAATTTATCTTCTAATAATTATTTGCCACTATGACGAACCTTACGGTTTAATTCTTTAAGCCCACCTAATTTTGAGTAGAAATAATATTACTAACAATGATAATACTGACAAGTGTCTTACGTGAGCTAGACTAGTATTTTCCTATGTTTATTAGCACCGGTTACTATATACACGTTACGTAGTAGTTATGTGACCTTAGTCCCTATTTTATGTAACGCTTTTTCACTCTTACACTGTAGCGCCTCGTTCTTTAAAGTACCGAACCCGAAAGCAATGTGTATGAACCGGTAGAATCGGACTTGGAGCATCATCAGATGAAGGTCAATAACAGCAACTGCCAGTCGAATTACCACCAACACAGCAACCGCAATCTGAGCAACCGGTGCAAGAATAGCGGCAACAAGTCGAGCAACAACGAGGAAAGCAAGTACCACCCATACCGCAGCATCAACGGAGAAGCCAAAAACGTTTGCCGAACCGTGAGTACGATCAATATCGTCAGATCAGCAGCAAATGATTTCAAGCGGTGCAACCCAACGACCGATAACAACTACTAAGTCAGGACAGTACACTATGGTAATCTTATAAAAAGATTTCAATAGAGTTGTCGTTTGTCGTTTCTCAGTAGTTTTGCGCGTTGCCGAAAAACTTGATGGAAGGGCTTGATTGAATGAAAGCCTAAAAGACAATCTGACTTCTTTGCAGCAACAATTTATATGCTATGACCAAAATTCAGATAAAGGTGAACTACAATGGTAAGAAGCAAAAATCGAAGATCTCAATGCGCAACAACAACCGCAACAATCGCAGCCACAAGTAGATCTGATTAAACCACTCGATCGCCTACTAAACAAGTCAATGGGCAACAATTACGTATTAACGAATTACAAACGTCTGAAACTGCCGCAACCACTAGAGCAAATCAAATGCTACGACGAGTCGAAAAACCGAAGGCGATCTTGCAGCACAGGAAGCAAGAGCTTAGGTAAACGAATCTCAAAACCGCACGTGAAGGCGTGGAACAAGCTGAGACAAATCTCAACGAACTTCAACAACAGCAATGCGCACCAGTCGGGGGAAAGACATTCCTAATTGCTAATATTACAACGACATTAAAACCTGCCGAGTCGGACCTTTTTGCTCCGAATGACGCAATGTTGGGAGGTCAACCAAATGACATGGATCCGCAACGGAAAGAGACATTCCGCCGACATGTCAAATAGTTGCTCACTAGTTGCCACGTATTCCTGGAAAACCCGACACTTTTTGATTCGGGTAACTGCCCGGTGAACTATCGATACTGCTTTGCCAGATGTAAGTTAATATACGTGATGTTTTTACGTGAAGGATTTCCCACGCGAATGTGCGTCGCTTATATCCAGAAATTTTTGACATTTTTCAAAGAGCTATTTTTGTGGGCCATAGCAGTGTCTCCACCAAAATGTGCTCGTTTAGGCGGAACTCATAGTAGTGCCACTCACATGGCATTGAATCGAGATTCGTATAATGGAACGATTTAGTGCCAATAAAGATCGGTCGGAGCAGCACAATACACGCAATGGTTTCTTGTTAGCAGCAGTGTCAATTCGAGTGAATCATACGTACTGGATCGATAATTATATAATCTATGATATTATATACAACCGTCGTTACTGCGTTTCGCTGATGCCATATATCAAGGAACATTATGTGATACATGCGCACGAATACATGCAACGTTCCACGATATGTTCGATCAAATTCATAAAGGAGGCGCCGTTTACCTGTGGCCTATGCAAGTCGACTGAGATTGATGTCACAACAGTCTTGATAAGACCGCTTTTAGGGCCGCGTATAACGATAGATACATCCCACTGTTCTCTATTTGCGATGACCCTGTCCCACTCCCTCCATCTCCACCCCACCCCCCCCCCCCCGAGTTGCCATTGTATAAATATTGTTGGTGACAGACCTTCCTTCGTGCATGTGGGCTTGTCTTACGATAGACACTACCCACAGTGCCGCTTGCACGATGACCCGATTAAATTGGAAGTCGACGCTAAACCGAAATGTACAGTCACTCAATCTAGCCATAATCACTCAAAGATCTAGCAAAACAATAGCTGTGATTGCTCAAGAAGATTTGGCTCAAGGATGACAATTTGTTAGACAATGCAACGGCGCAGGAATACATAGATACCTCACAAAACATATTCACTATTCCGTAACCACCTCTAGTGGGGAAGCTCACACTGTTAAGTATAAGCGATATTACAAACACGCAACCGCAACATGGACCACCGATAAAAAGTGAACAAATCGAAACTGGTTCTGATACAGGCACATTACAGGAAACCCGAGCGATGGAAAGTTATGATGTTGAAGCGATCAGATAGAACAAATGCATAAACAAGTTGAGCGCTTGCAGGGGATCGGCAAAATTCGGATGATCAGTCAAACAAATTGAGCCGTCACGAAATATGCAAGCTCAAAATAGCTGATTTTGTCAAAATACTAGTACTGTATACGCATTAACCCCGGCGCGGAGACTGGCCCACGTCCGCTACCTGCTGCTGGTTAATCAGATGATCAATCCATTCGTAGCGAAATTTTTCAAAATAATGGGGTTTGTGCATGCACTAACCCTGGCGCGGGTAACCAACTACATACATTGTCCAATGCAAGTCATACTGACAAATCACTTCCAAATGTACAAGTTCTGAGTAATGGATTTTTACAAAATAACAGTGTTGACATGCGTATTAACTAACCGGTTAATGACATTATAACTAAAGAAGTTTCAGCTACAACAACGCATTTTTTCCAGGTCATATAGATGTTGCAATGAAATTATTGTATATGAAATAGACATGAGTTTATTGAACATGTCCCACGTACGAATTACAGCGATAAGCCATCAATAGTTATAGCAATATGTATGAAACTGGAGTTTCAGCTTCCTCCAGAAATTCAGAGTAGTTTAGGTAATGCAGGTCCGTGGAATCATTTTGGACATATATGAATTTTCATGACCTAAGGGTAATTTAGAAAAGTTCGTTATTGACCTGTTTAAGTAAACTAGTAGCGTTTCGGGTTGAAGTTTTAGCAGTACGTATTTATACGTGTTAAATATAATTTGTTTGTTACTTTTATGTTGGTGCTGTCTCACTATATCAAATGTAATCGGCATTTCGGTTTCGGCAAAACTTGGGATCCGTTTCCTGTAATTAACCGGAATCGTAATTCTGGTTTCATTTTACTTGGACATCTACGTGACGTATTTTGCAGTAAAAATTTCGTGTCAAGATTGGCCGTAACAAACTAAACCATAACGTAAGTACTATTCTTATTGCTATTTGTATATTTTGTCTTTGTGTTCGTGTTGGTTTATTTGCTATAACTATGCTGTTATTTAAGCTACTGCCCAGCATTTCCTGCTGAGTAAGTTGCCACAAACTATACTGCCAAACGTGTCAGTTAATTTTCGAAAGTGTGGGAAAAGTAGGGCCTACATGCTAAATGGAAGAGTGGGGTGTGGAGAAACTAATAAACCTTATGACAACTGCCAAATGTTTCAGTTAATTCTTCAGCACTAGTAATATTGTTACACGTATTTTGATCGCCAAATTTTGTCAGCCTGGAAAGCGTAATCCCATGAGCTGGAAAAGTTTAGAAAACAGCTCTTTTTTGGCTCCGTGGCGCTAGTTGGAAAATTCTCGGCTACTTCTAGCAGGAAATTTCATAAAGGACTTGTTATTGGTAACATAACAACGTTGGCGGTAAGATCCGAAATTTATAAAATAAAAACTTTCCATAAAATTATATTTTTAAGAAAACAATATTTACTTAGTAGTTCCCTAGTACTTGCCGTATTGGCTGCTTTCGATGCAAGCAGAATTACGTGCATTAATTGTATACAACTACCCAATTAGTATCGGAAAATCTAGCCTCCTGTAGTCATCAAATTATAACTACATAATTGAAAAAATGCCAAAATTTTACAAATTTGTTGATAAACATTAGCATTTATAGCCTTACAGGGGTATCGACTCAGCCAGCGTACCTTTAAAACAACGAAACCGCCGTGTTTAACCGGTAAAATAACCTATATGCAAATAATTCAGGGTCATTTTACGCTACGATGTCTTTTTTTTCGGGGTGGGTAAAAGTGGAAATTTTGGTCTGTAGCATAGAAACGTGCAGGGGAGGAGCAAAAATGTTATTTACGCTAGGAAGCCTCACCAGGCCGCTATTTTAAACATTAAAAAAATTTTTGCCCCACCTCCGCCATAAGGGGCTGGAGATCCAGATAGGCCCCAAATTGACAAAAACCGTAATGACTAATTTTACGACCTGTTTTTTTCGGGTAGTGTCGTGGCTCGGTGTTAGCAATTATGGCCTTAATTCTTCTATGTGCAGGATTAGTCAGGTTTACACAACATGTTTAGTTACACAATTTTCAAATCTACTCCAATCATGGAGAGTGGGAGCTGCCGAGTTGGAATGAACCCCACATTTACCTTCCTCCGAGCAAATTCTTTTTTTAGTTATTACTCGCTACTTATGCACGGTACATAAACGTTATTCACAGATCATACCTATCCCCTGAGTACCTTTTCAAAAATATTAACCCTTGGGCTTCTTGTTGCTTACCCCGGCGCAAGGGTCAAAACATCTGTTTTAGCACATTTTATTACCCCCCCGACCATTGTTAGTTTGGGATATGGTGGAGTGATTCCAACTCCATTTATTTGTCTGTTATGGTTCTTTCCCATGAGGAAGAGAATGGTGAAACGACCTGAGCTCTATCTCACGGTCGACCTGTTGATCTCAGGTTTTTGTCCCCCTCCCCAGAACCACCACCAAAATTTCGAAAAATCGGCCATGTGATGTTCTTTCGATGAAATTTCGAATTTCGACGATTGCAATACATTGTGGCACTGCACTTCGACCACATATTATGACATAAAATTATTTTTTGGAAAATTTCGAGTCCCCCCTCCGGCCAAGTTACCAGGCATGTAGACTGGCGATTGGTATAGGGTGCCATTTTGAACCCCTAACAGTGAAAATGGTAGTACAAGATTGCTTTTGAATAACTTAACCGTTCGTGCCATATTATAGGCTCACAAAGATAGTATTTTGAGGGCATGCCGGAGGCAATTTTATGGTATCTTGCTGGGCAGCAGGGGTGGTATTTAGGAAGCCATGGCATCGGAACGGTTAAAAATATAACGATTTCAAGTTCGGAATTCTTGACGTTTTTTGGTCATAGGGTGTAAAAATGAAGATAATCGAAGCCAAAAAAGGCATCAGCCATTTTTTTTCTGGGACAAAAGGACATCGTAGCGTGTAATGACCTTTCACCCTCAACAAACAAGAGCTTATTGATAGTTTTTTTCGTTTTACCTTATTGATAGGACCAAGTTCTATTTCCAAAAAATTGAAGTTCAGTTGCTGGTTCAGATAGCACAGATACATATATATTGGTCATACACAAATTTGCTTCACCTTCAGCTATGCGTTAGCAATTTTTCGTGAACAGCAATCATTAAGAAAAATCTGTACTTAAGAAGGTTAACCTTAGTATCTTACGCTGAAATTTTCGCAAGTGACTCGATAATGTACTGAATTATCTTAATTCTCATTTTGTATAGTTGGGATATTGTTGGTATCTGTAGTATATGTTGTATCTTGCTTGTATGAGAACGTGTAACGCATATATATTCTTGCCTACATACACACAGCTCAGTCGGTCCCTTTACTTATTTCATTTTATTCTATTCAATATCCTGATATTTTGGCTCATATACCGTATCAACGTTAGGTTTTTCACTTTCGTACATAAATAGAGAATATTACAATACATCAAACTAATTAGTCGAGTAAGCATTCAGTCGATATGCGCTATTTGGCACCTAGGCTCTTACATGGTATATATATTGAATATAGGGTTTTGAATTTCCGAGATATATAACTCTAATTTTAGTAATTCAGTCTACTAATAATTGTAACCTCGATTACCGATGTGGGGGTTTTTCAATTTTATGACCAAACCTTTGTGCGAAAATCTGTATAAAATACATTTTTTTGGTCGTACACATTGAGATATTTCAAATATAATCGACTGAATTTTTAGCAGAGACTCAGGAAGCTCAGGATTGTCGCAAACATTGAATAGTTATTCATCGTAGACTAGCCACGGTTGCTCGCTCTGTTCATTTTTGATACGTAGAATATATATATATACTGTGAAGGAAACAATAAGAATTTAGTGGACAAACGTGTATATATGTATGTGTTTCTGGCGGTTCTGTGTTTCAGTTATTTTTAATTTTTATCGTATTATAAAATAAATTATATATAGTCGACTATGCGGTTGAGCTTGGAATCAAGACATGCCGATGCAGCGGACAGCAACGATGGACTGCCGGTTTGTCGTATATGTTGGGGAAGCGACGTTGGCAGTAGTTTGATTAAACCTTGTCGCTGCGAAGGCACCGGTGCATACATTCACTTAGAATGTCTTGAACAATGGCTATCGGTGAATACAAATATTAACTGTGCAGTTTGTCAAACAAAATACAAACTTCCTAGAACTACTCAAATGCGACGATGGATAAAGATAGTAAGAGTACTTATCAGTTAATATATACCCCACAAAAGGATTTACTGCGAGTTAAAATCCAACGAAACTTAGATTCCCTAAAAACGAAAAGTATACGCATAAAAAATCTGTTCTAACGCTTTTGAGATGCATACATATGTAGTTCTCGCTAAAAATGACTGGCACTCGCACGAGATTCAACATGACACGCTTGAAACTTGGTGGTAAACAACTGCTTCTGCTATAAAATTTTGCTTTTTTGTACTTTAGTTTTTTTATTGCTCCAGTCGTACGGCGCACCCGAGATTTACTTGTTCCATAGGTGGCAGTCGTTTTGGCGACTATATCTATATGTACGGCTTTTTGCACAAATAACGAAAAAGTGGGGAGGGGACATGAGCGCATGCGATATGGATCACTTGCTAAATTTATTTTAATGCTTTGGATATCTCAATTGGAGTCATTTGTTCTGTATTGGCTTTTCCCAAGCAACAAAAAGGTGGAGCTCCCAAATGGTTGGAGGCGCTGTTTAAAACATTGAAAAATCTGGAATTTTTATCAAAATGTTTTTAAGAAACATTTTTGGGAGAGAGCAGAAAACCGAGCATATAAATGATTTTGGTGGGGGATTTTTTCTTGGGTTGTTGAAAGTGTTTTCCTGAGTCGCTCAACTACAATTTAAACATGACAACATACCAAACGTATATATTAACATAGCATATATACTATCCAGACCTCCCCATTTGGGGAAAATTTTTCCACGGCACTCGAAACAGAGACCGTGGTTTTGAATCAGACGGCGCGGAATTTTCCAAGGAGCAGGAACTTGGTTTAATATAGGGGATTCAAAATCTTACAATTTGGAAATCCTGAGTTTAACGGAAAAGGCGAAAATAGTTAATAAATACGTAGTCTCCGAAACGCTCTACTTACGTTAAAAGCAACTTTTTAGAGAATACTTTTACGTCATTTAATTGAATTTTTAATTCAGAAATGGATTTCTGTCAAATTGATGATTTTATGTGAACTGATATGTGTTTACGGAGAGGATAAAAAAATTTGCCATGTGCGCGTAGTGGCCCTCAGCTGCTTTTTACCAGGGGCACCGAAAAATCGCAGACTTTCAATTTGGAGAAACCAGGTATCTTTGTCATTTCCGCTTCGCGTTATTTCGTTTCATACTGGAAAACACAATTTTGAGAAAACATGCTATTTTTGCAGGTAATGTTTTGTTTCATTTCATTTATGGATCGATATTACTGCGCAGCAATGTAGACATTGTGTGGCTTAAATAAAATAATGTTCGACATAAATTAAGAGCTAACGAACTGTGTTACGGTCAAATTCTCTAAATACTTTTCACCCTTTTCTTTGTGGATGGACGCTTACATCTTCGTTATTAAGTTATGTCAATTTGGGCTAAATTCTAGTAGATGTTCACAGGATTTATTTATTGAAATTTTGGTCAGATTTCGAATCGAAGTTCTTTTAGGTCTTTGTCGTATTTAATTTACGCATATATAGCTCGTTTTTAACTGTTTTTACTGCTGTGTATGGATTTCTGCGGCATGTCCACCATGGGACGCAAGGTGTATAAATCTGATATACTTATTGTGTTTTGACATACCAATTTAATAATGCTTTTATTACGTAGCAAAGCATAAATTTGTATGCTACATCGATCTACATGATTCATTTTATTTACACGTGGACAGGGCTTTATTTTGAAAATCAGGTGCGTGAAAATTTTTCACCACTGTGTAAAATTTGTTAAAGGTGTGTATTTCAAATATGCGCCATATATATACAAAAGCTTTGCATATATAATGTGTATACATATACAAATGCATTGTATACATATGTGTGTGTTACATATTAAAATACAAACCCCCGAGTAGTAGACAATGTTTTAAGTATACACCTCTAAGACTTTACGCTTCGAATATAAAGTGAATAAGAATACTTGTATGTCAATTTAACAATTTTTTTTCAAAATTTGTCAAGCTTTAAACATCCGTATTGAAATCGCCAGTTAGTACATTTGCCAAATTTAAGCACCCATTGCTATGAGAATACATCAGAGGCGTGTAAATTTTCTTCTGACTATAAATTTTTGCCATATTGTGTACTTACGCAGTAAAATACACAAAAAACAAATAGTGCTCGTGCCTCCAGTTAAACCTCTTGCGCGTGTATTATGATTATTTGAGTGGGACATATATGTATTTGCCATCTTGAGAGATTCTTGAAAAGAAATATTTTTAACTTAAATCAGTTGGAAATTACGATTCATTCAGATGTCAACCATTTTACATTGCTAATTTAGCTTAAATTTTCTGATAGAGCATGTTCCTGTGCGTACCATTGGACAAGTGTGTTGATGCATGAGGTTTCGCCAAATTATATCAAAATTTATTACCTTTGTGTGCACATATATACCGAACAGTGAACGGTGGAATATAGGTTTGAATATTCTGGAGTATCTCTCTGTTCGTTACTAATTCTTTTTAATACATATATAAAATAATGGTAATAATAGTATCAACTTTAAGTCAAAATAATATGTGCAATCAAGGTCGATATGGCTGAAATTTTAAACAAACGAGTGGTTACTTAACCAGTGCTTGGCATACAACACTGGTTCCGTTCTAGCTTTCCGCTCCTAAGAAATTTTTGAGGGAATAGCTTGTTTTTCAACAGGAACAGACTCTTTCAGAAAAACCGATATTTTAGTTTTCTGTTACTTTATTCGCACTCTGTGATAAGGTGTTAGTTAATATTGTAGTATATATTTTAGACGACTCGTTGGCTTCAATTCATATTTGGTTTCACAGTAATATGCGCTACTATGGTTGCAGTCTTCGCTCGTCCGCTAGGTCTCATAATATGGTTTGTATTTTCTGCGTCGGCCACCGATCCATTCGACTCACCGATGTTTTTGTACTTGTTAAAAGCTCGCGAGACGTGGAATGACGTCGAATTCGAAGTTGACTCAGCGCTTGACCTATCCTCGCTTGACTCATTGGAACTAAGAAAGTTTGCCGCTGTCGAATCTTCGTCTAATCTCTTGCTACACCGGCTAATTGCAAAGCACGCTCACACATTTGATGCTTATCGTACTACTATTGATGACGTGGATAGTTTGGTGGCATCGTGTGAACAGTTTCAACGTAGTGCGTTGAAGCCAAGCGTATCGTCTGGGTTCGCAACAGCTAAACTGACAACCAGATTGTTTGGTCAACAACAGTGCTCGAATATCCCAGCTATATGTAAGTAGGAAATTTCAACCGGCTTCTCCAAACAACCAAAATTATACCTTGAGGTCTCCCAGATTGGAACTAAGAGAACCGAGATACCTTGGTGATTATTCCACGTGAACTAGGAGGACCATTAAATACTGTAATGCCCGAAAACGCCAAAATGTGCAATTTAGAGCAAATGATTACAATTGCGACTGCGAATGAAGGGTAAATTTTAGCGAGTTTTAGCTCCGCAGCGAAAAATTGGGGATTTTTTAGCCAAAACGGGTAAAATTTGCATATATTTAGTCCATCAGTGAAAATTTTGATAATTTTTAGTACCTCAGTAAAGTACCTGGGAGCATGAACTGGGACTAACCTGGCATCCTCCGCCGTATTGGGAGAAGCCAGTTCAGTGACTATAATAAAACATAATAGAGTAGACAATTTTTCTTTAACATATTTTGCACACAATGCTAGCGATTTGAGCACCGTCATCATATTTCTGCATAATGGATTTGCTCTGAATTTTATTTTAATAGCAGCTTTTCAGCATTACACTGTTGTTAGAAACTATTATGTACAGACATGAGCTTAGACGAGCTCTTACATGCACACGTCTCGTATTTTGACGAATTCACAGGTTTATTTCACTTGTCTCAAGTCTTAACTTGTGTCAACTATAATAGTGGCCATGTTTAGTGAATGCTCTTATAATAATCATTACAGTAATAGCGATTGCTCTTTTTGAAATCAAATTGTGTGGTTTTGTTGCTTTAAATTGAGTGTTACAGCTTCATAAATTGTCGGTTTCGGGAGCCTGCCTATCCAAGAATATTCCAAGAAGCAACCAACCGCTGAATACTTTTTCGTGAACAATAGAATTTCTTTCTGTTTTTTTATCTTGTCGCAGTATATAGAACAGATCGGTCCAATTATTGACGACGCTTTAATTAATGTTGTTACTACGGATCGGTGTTTGTTATACTTTCACATACCACATTCGTGCCGTAATAGATGCGATTGGTATTAAAATAGAACTCTTTTTTCCCTGGTCCTATAGCTATGTTTTTAATTGCTTTTAGTTTTTCTTTGCAGCAAACTAGTAATATCCAGGCAGGCCCGGCTCTAGGGTAGGGCTAACTGGGCTATAGCCCACAGGCCACCTTTGGGGACAGGCCATTTTTGGGCGACTGCATAAGTTTTAATGCCAATTTTCTAACAAAGGCTTAAATTTTTATCTAAGTCAGGCCATTCATGGATAGCGACCACCCAAGAATTGCTATGAAACTGTAACTCCAGGCCATAAATCCTTTAAAATGTCACAGTTTCGTAAGTGCATGGCACTAGCAGGCAACCATTTTACATTGTATCAAACGTAAGTCTCTTTGACCTATCGGCCCAATCACCTCATTGGTGGCTCAGTTCCAAGTGAATATGGTTCTCTTTTGCTCATTTCAGGATATTTAAGCCTGGTAACGCTTTGCGAATCATATTTTATTATTATTATTAAGCTGGTTTCATTGATTCTGGTCCTAAGTATAAACATTATTCATTCGTGCATTCTACGATATGTCTAAACGGAAAAGTGGGTGGAAGAGACAAAAGGAACTCGAAGAGAAAAAGAGGCGTGACGAATTAACTGTGTTATTAACTCCTAACATTGCATCATTTTTTCAACCTAGTTCGTCTCACACTGGTTCAGGTTCACATACGGACGCGGTCGGTGATGAAGTGTTAGAACAGGAGCATCAGGAATCAGCTGGCGCCAATGTATCGGAACCTTCCGCCTCAGTATCGCCATTGGCTGTAAAAGAATCCAGCTCTTCCTGTCCGGCCGAGAAGATTACAGCTGATACGCTACATTATGCAGAAACGGATCCAGGTTTATGGGAGCCAATAACGGAAAGCTTGCGAGATTATTGGATTGCACATGGACCTGATGCTTGTCGCAATAAGGACTCAGATTTCAAAGAAAGACCTTGCAGAAGATTTTTTCTCAGAATACAAACAATTTGTCATATTCATGAAACAGAGCCAGGAAATAAATATTTCGTCTCCTTCAGCCATATATCGCTTCCTCAAGTTGTATGGCCTGGAGCTTGCATTTCCCAACATTGAGATTACGCTACGAATATTCCTTTCGCTAATGGTTACCAACTGCTCAGGTGAACGATCATTTTCAAGGCTCAAGCTAGTCAAAAACTTTTATCGTTCAACAATGGAGGAAGAAAGACTTTCAGCTCTTGTGCTTATGAGTGTTGAATCTGAATTACTTCGCAGCCTTGAATTCGCGAACTTAGTGGACACATTTGCTGAAATGAAGAGCCGTAAGAAAGATTTGTAGGAACTGATAGGTGGATACAGACAGACAACATGCAAAGGTAAGAAACGACATGAAATATAATTGGTATTTGTTAAAATGTATATTGGTCATAGTATTTGTGAAGTGTTTTCTGTGCCACAGTATAGAGAATTAGTGAATGTGAGCTAGTGGAACATACCAGTATCTGAAACGTTTTCGGCAAACAGGCCACATCAAACCATCAGCCCACAGGCCACAATGAGCTTGAGACGGCCCTGTATCCAGGCGATATTGTAATTTTATATAGTTTTATAAAAACGTAGTTTTCCAAATTTCTAAATTACGTCTATATGATCTTGTTGTTTCGATCATTTTTTTGCTTTCAGACAATGCTGTGGATGATTTTCTAAACTCAACATGTGGTCGTCACTCGTTGTTTGGCAGCATTACTCCACTACGCTACTGTCAGTGTGGAGCACATCATGAGTCATTAAACGGTTATAGTATTTTGAAGGAGCTGAGTAAAAATTTGCTTCGTCAACTTCGAATTTCTAATTGTTCAAAATTGGCTATCAAATCGTGGAATCAACAAACTGTACAATTCCGATCCGACATATTTAACCGTCATCCGAACAGCGGTTGCTTTAGTTTTTTCACGTTGATCCAATTAGCTTTCGACACGCTAGTCAGTTGTAGTGTAATTCCGGCCAGAACATTAATCGATCATTTTCTACCATTCATCTATCCGAAGTTTCGTCAGAGTCTTGTCTATATCAGGTATACGCCGCGTACGGTTAATTGGTTTCTCGAACTGACTAATCCGCGTTTTTACGGGTTTCCAATTGGATTGCATAACGAAACGTCTCGCGAATTTGTTATCAAAAGCTTGGATTTACATGTTTGTATTACGCTCATTTGCGGCATTTTTATCGATTTATTTCTATTTGTACGGCTATGGTTTTCGGGAATGGGTCCGTTTTTCGACTTGTCGTGGGCCGATCAAGACAGCAGCAATGCGGGGGCGGCTGCGAACGCAGCGAACACCAATAATTCAGGCTCGACTCTTTTCGGCTTCGGCAGTCAGCTGCTAAATTTCGGGCAGTCGTGGAAGCATTGGCTATCGGCGGCATTACATAGTACCAAATCGATCGTTGTCGAACAATGGGATACGCTTGTTGTTATTTCGATAATCAACTATGAAGTTGCAAAAGCGTGGTGGAATAGCAGCGGATGGTCGGCGTTGGCACGCGATTTTGGTGCCGTACTATTGGTTGTCGTCGTATTTCTGTGCGCCTACTCGTTAGCGATGGTACTTGTGTCAGTTGTGATCTTAAAAACGTTCGAAATGGATGTACTTGTTTACAACTAAGTCTTCAATACATTTGTAATATTATAGTAATATTTTTAGCTTCATACATTTCTATTTGTAAAAACAAACATTATGTAAACGTATTATCCGACTATGAATGAAAACACAAATGCTTATAAGACATTCGTTTTTGTACAATATGTTTGATCGTGCATATTATGGCATTTCGCCGTAATGTTTTGGCGTACCGTTATTCTATCTCAAAGGTTTACCCAAGTTCGTTTATACATTTTTGATATACGTTGCTTTGTATTTTATTGTGGCCAAAACCGGTGAAAATTTTTTCTTCAATTTAGCCTCCATAGCTTACATTCTTCTAGCATAAAACTAAACTTTTTTTTACAGTTTTTGTTCTGACTGTATGCCAACACTTGCGAAGAATGTCTACTGCCGTTATCAAATTGACCCCCGGTATCCCTTTAATGTTCATACTATCTGTTATATAGTATATATAGCGCTGTGGGCACAGTTCAGATTGTAAGTTTTATAATAAAACTGGTTATAATGCACCCATGACAGTTCAGCAGCATTAGGTACTGGGGCGTGCCACGCAGTTTATTATAAGATTTTACGTTCAAGGGAAATATAAGCTATTTAAATCCACATGCTTGCATTTTTATTTAGGATCGAATATATATACTACGACGACCATGTCTCACAATTTAACCAATTTCGTGGAGGATAGCTAAACTGCTGGTAATGCCGATCTTAGGTCGTATATTGCTACATATATCTAAAATTTATGCAAATATTACGTACCGCAGTGTAGCGCGTTGCGTTGGAATTAATGTATATACCCATTAGTTTAAACGAGGTATATTTTGGATGCTGTCAGTTTTCATACAGAGAACTTAGGATGGCGGTGACGAAATTGTTGGATCAGGAAATCTGCAGGAATAGGAAATATGATGCTTGATTGCAACAGAGTATGTACTTGTGATTTTGTCTACAAGTTTAGGGCTGTGTTCACCGTGCGTCCGATTCGATTAGCATGCACAGTTTTATCGGATCTTAATCGGATGATGTGTGAAAAAATACGTATATGTGCATTATATGTACACATCAGCCAAATATACTGGTGTAGAGTTTGGGTATCTGACCGGATGCAAAGTGAATACAAATCGAATCTTACCGGACACAATGTGAACACGGTCTAAAAACTGCAAAAATATGTGGACATTAGCAGTTTAACTAAAGCATTCTAGTTAATTTTGCTCAGGGTTATTAAGAATAATCATTGCTCTGTGTATGTAGATTCGTTTTATTGATAGTAATATAACTGATATCGTAGCTTTCAGTGTTATGCGTCAGCTTTGGTCTTTAACGATAGAATACTCCCCAGAAATGACTGCATCTGATCACTCCCTGTTCGAAACAAGTTATAATACCACTGCTTGCTCGGTCGAAAGGCGACAGCCATTTCTGGCGCATACTCTAGCAACGGAGTTGATTTTGGCCATGCGCAAGAGCGTTGAGCTGTCCACCTCTAAACGGATAGGTCATCCTAGTTCTCTCGGTAGTGCAAAGATAGTTACTTATTGCGTAATATTGAAGCGTTCTTCGCGGGTTCTCTTCACGGTAGGTGGCGTTGTAAATTTACAATTTGTTGAGGTAGAAAGTTGTGGTCGAACGCAAACAGTTCACACATATCTTACCCAACCGTCGTAGTAGCTAGATCTTACCATATATTTAATTTTGCTTAGAAGTCGTGGGGGATGTGTCTTTGATTACCTTCACTAAGCCTTGTCCTCAGCAGCATATTCTGTTGTTGGGCCGCCTCATTTTTCCAAATTTTTGATTTTCACTTCATTTGAGCCCGATTATTAGTTTTCTATCAGGAACCGCTTTGATCTTTTGAAGTATGGTATGGTACGTAATGGGGATATTCGCCGCTTGAAACAATAGCGATATTATTGTTTCGCACGTTGTTTATCGTTACTTTTCACCCACTGATTTTTGTAAATTTAAAATAAAATGTTCGTGCTAGCCCTGTTTGGATTTGTTGAGCTCTCACTTTAAAGTGTTGAGTTTCATTTTGATGTGTATTTGATCAACGCATAGCGATGCTTCCGAGTAGTATAACTAGCGATGCTTCCGAGTAGTATAACAAATGGTTATATATAAATGTAACTGTTGGTAAATAAATGAAAGTGAAGTTTCTTAAATATATTAATAGGTAAGCTAGTTAATATTGGCTTGGCTGAAAAAGTGCTTGTAAATTAATTATCTGGGTCCGAAAATTTGGTAGCTATGTTTAACAAACAGACTTGAACCGTTGTGTGTTGAGTTTCATTTTGATGTGTATTTGATCAACGCATAGCGATGCTTCCGAGTAGTATAACTAGCGATGCTTCCGAGTAGTATAACAAATGGTTATATATAAATGTAACTGTTGGTAAATAAATGAAAGTGAAGTTTCTTAAATATATTAATAGGTAAGCTAGTTAATATTGGCTTGGCTGAAAAAGTGCTTGTAAATTAATTATCTGGGTCCGAAAATTTGGTAGCTATGTTTAACAAACAGACTTGAACCGTTGTGTGTTTGATAGATCGTATGCGGTTGTGTACACTACATGACATATAAATTGCTTCCAGATATAAAATGAAAAATCTGTGAAAACCTGACAGAAAATGCGGTCGTTTCATAAAAAAACTCCTAATATTGCTATAAATCTCACCGGCATTTGGTGTGGCTGTTCTTTTTGCCTAATAGCTCAAGTCCGTTGGATCGTTTGAAGCTTACTTTAAAGCCATACTTAACCAAACGCTTATATGGGTTTGAATTTTGTTACTTGCATTGTTGTACAGCGTTATGTGTTATTTGTAATTGAGTATGGTGTGCCTAGGAAATTTTGTGGTTCATGATACCCGAAATATATAGTTATTAAGCATTATAATTATATGCCTAAGCCTGTTTATATAGAAAATGATGTATACATAAAATGTATATTACCTATTCATTCAGGTAGGAGGAACAGCAAGAGTGGATAAAGCTAGTAAATTATTGCAATTTCCGGGTTGAAATTCCTGTGTCCCTTTTACTGTACAAGAATAGCAATTATATACTACACCGGCAATGCATTAGTGATAAGACTGGCGCTATTTTCATCCACGGCAAAATCATGGGGCCTTTTATTTCTTCCTTTAAACAGCAAAAAGTTTTTAAATTTAGTTTATCACATCTATCCATCTTATGTGCATTTGTGTAAAGACCTGTCGTCATGTCAACAAGTCAGAAATTCATTGCGTCAAAATTTGATAACTTCACTTTTGATGTGTTTCAACGTTCGCTCATAGCTGGAAAACGCCTACAATAACAAAAAATGTACTAAGTGATTATCCTGCAAGAAGTAATTTCCGTATTTCGATCTGGTGCCGCTGGCAATCGTAATATCCCGAAATGTTGGAGGAACCCCAAATAGCCAAACTCGAAAAGTGTTCAACCCTTATCGCTTTTGTGATAAATCGCAAACTCACACCTTTGCGGTCAGTAGAGCAGGGTAAACACAGAACTAGATGCACAGATACATTCTATTTTAGCGTCCAATGTGCAAGTTGAGAAAATTCATTAGTCTACTAAAGAGCTTAGATGCAATTAGATTGACAAGAAAAGAGTTTTTGCTGACATGTCCGCGCTATTGAGAAAGTATGGCTCACTCGGTTGCAATTATTGTTTGCAATATTTATTTTTGTACATTCTGAGCCGACTTCAGTAAGTATTGTTGATGCATAATGACTTTAGTCATACGAGTAGGTGTAAAGATTAGCTGTCTGCAAAACGGCAAACCCTAGTATATTAACTAATGTTTATGCTGAAAATTGAGAGACAATGTGTTCTTTGGGTGTTGGATGCCAATATAAGCTTGACGTGAGCAGAACAAGATAAAGTTTGATCTTGAAGTCGTCGGTTATGGGATAGTTCATTTATTCCCAAAACAACATGAAAATTTTTAAAGTTAGTTTTTGTACTATATTTTGTTACATGCATATATATGTGTGCTGTATTTTATTGTGGCAGCCTTAGTACGAGTACAAACTTGTTCTGATATATATTCTATGTTAAAAATTGGATTTATGGCGTCCAAAATTTTAATGATTTCAAATTCATTGGTGTATATTAAAGCAAATATTCCTATAATCATATAAATGTTTTCCTACATAGGTAGGAAATTTTGCACTGATAACATATTTTGAGAAATTTTTCCATATGATTCAATTTAAAACTTGGGAATAAAATTCCTAAACAAAGAGAATTAAATCCACTCTACAAATTTCTGATTGAGCGGAGCGAAGCGAAGCGTTTTTATTTTCTGTCTGGGATGAAAAAGGTCGATGTCCGTCCGTTCGTTCGTTCGTTCGGTCCGACGGATCTCAAGAATCACTGAACCGATTTTAAAAAAACTTTTTTTTTGTTTGAAAGCCTATCGTGTCAGAGTGTGCACCTGATATTTGGTATTAAAAAATTTTGAGTGGTTAATTAGTAATTAGCTAATTAGTTAAGCTTATGCAGCTAAAATAGAGAATTTTGCAATATTTGTGTTATTTATTGAAATAGAATAGTTTCGATCAAACCATATAGGGTTTTTGGCTCGAAGAATTCAAATATAATATTTTTACCAATGATAAAACCCTATGCAATGTAGTTATTTGAAAAACATAAAATTGAGTACATTCGTAATGCCACAGCCCAAGCTCCGCTCACAAATGTAGTTTCACTACCGACTAGTTTATATTACGGATATTTTTTATTCAGTACTAAAATAATAAGTAATCGCATTATTGTCGCCACTAGAATAATCAGCTTTCTGAATGGGCTCATTGGAATTCACAATACAAGCATTCATGACAGAGACGGAAAATTGCCTTCATAATCTCGTTAATTTATTGATTTTCGGTTTTACGATAGATACAGGTTAGTTAACAAGGAAAGTAGTATCCAAATTTATTTGACTCATATTTTCAGAAATGTCACAACATATAGATGTCGTTAAATACATTATTGTTCTAAAACTATATTGTACGCTCTGCGTGGTCCCTAACGCTCTCTAATGCTCCTATGGTTTCCATATTTTCTTTTCCGCTCCTATGTTCACATATATTTTTGGGGTGACTTATATATTTTTTCCACCATTTTAGTCAAGCCATTTTCCAACGTGCATACCATTGAAATATCGCATTTCAGCATACAATACTATTGAAGATTTTCAAATATTTTATCATAAGTAGCTCACTTTTTAATTTACCCTGCAGTGTATGTGATCGTCTTTTAGGGTTGGGCACCGGAAAACACCAACGGAAAAGTGTTTTTTTTTCGTTTTTTCCTACCCCCAGGAAAAAACTATTTCAGGATTTTCGAGCCGAAAATGCTGGAAAACCGTTATGCAACAAAATATTTCGGCCGTGCGCATTATTTACACTCATTTAAACAGCCTTTACATGTCACGCTTATGATTTATAAGGTAGAAATGGGATAACACTATCTTCCAAGCATCGACTAAATATATAATCTTAGCATAAGCATAGCTTGCTTCCTTCACCGCATCGGAAACCTTTGCCCGATTGCAAATTTAAATTAAATAAGCGCGGTACTGTACTTGAGCCATGGGATTTGTATCGAGCATATGAAAGCAGTATACTAGGCAGACACAGGCCAAGTACACATGCCCACACGTGGATATGGAACGGGTGTTGGTTACCGATAAAGTCAGCCCCCTCCAAGAAAAACCAAAGACCTTGGGGTTATCTACCACCATCTCACTCAACGCACCGGTCTGTTTACCAGTAATAGATACCTGCGTTCATGTATGGCATTTTTACAACGACGGGTAATAAACTAAATAGATCGACAGTTGCTCTGTGTGGTAGTGGTTGCAAATTCGGGTCTTTTCTTTTAGCCCCCACCCAGAATTAGGTCAATTTTGGAGATACAGAGCTGATTATGGTATAAAGCGGTTCAGAAAATGCTCATTTCACCCACATCCGTGAAAATTTTTTCGACTTTTTGAGAACCCCTTTGGGAATCCAAAATTTTTTTCTTCGGAATATGGTCATGCTGCGTACGTTTCGTCTTGGTTTGATGAGATAAATCTACTGGTGTGTATTTTATTGAACTCTACGCCACCGTTAGAAAGTTATGAGGCGCCCAAGTAACCCTGAGGGGCTACGTTAACGTTAGAAAAAGAGTATCTTAGAGCGGGGGTTCGGCGGTGGCATCCCCCCGACATAGTCTTATTCTTAGTGTATGTCTCATATGAGGACCTTAGCTTAGGCTAAGACTAAGGCTTAGTATATCGAGAACGGCATAGCCTGCATTTTATTTCCGCCCTTAAGGGTTAGTGGGGTCGTCGTAACTTTGTAACGGTGACGTTGATTTCAATAAGATAAACAACAGTAGATCTCTCTCATTAAACCAAGACGAGCGGTACCCAGCATGACCGTATTCCGAAGAAAAAAATTTTGGGGTTCCCAAGGGCGCTGTGGCTAAAATGAGTATTTTCTGAACCGACTCATCGAGCGGAATCGATTGATACCAAAATCAGTTTTGTATCTTCAAAGTAGACCAAATTCGGGCTGGGGTGCTAAAAGGAAAGACCCGCAAATTCCATGTGACAACATTGCAGGTGTAGACCTTTTTCAGTAATTAAGGCATTGACAATCAACAACAGGATTCAATTTCGCACAAAACTGTATTACCTATTGTTTTCATAACAGGATAACAAGTAAAAAACTAACACTAAAATTTGGCTTTTTTCCATTTTTTCGGAAAAAACCAACCCTGTCGTCTTTACACGTGAAACAAAAAATATATTTGAACATAGGATCGAAAAAGATAATATAGAAACAATAAGATCGTTTGCGTCTATGGCCAATGTATAACATAGTTTTATAACGACAATGCATTTAGCGACGGATATGTGTTATATGTCCGAAAATATGACTGTCAAGTTTATATGTAATGTTGTTGGTTGCACGCTCTCCGACGAGCTTTAAGACTTAGGCTTAGTATATCGAGAACGATACAGCATGAATTTCACTTCCTCCCCTACAGTAGTTATCGATATGTATATTTTTAACGAATTTTCAAAAGATTTGGTTTTGCGTATGTATGTTAATATTTGTTTGTCGTGGCTTAATGCAGCAATCCTGTATATACCTATATACTATTATGGTATGTTTATCGTTAATGATCTGCTTCTCTACACAGTGTACAATGTGATAGATGTAGACGGTAGGCTTTGTGATTCTGTGGCAGTAAACATTACTCTTGCATTAATCGAGCGTATTGTTTTATCTCAGAAAATCATGATTTTTTGAATTCCTATCGGGTTTCTTCATGTTCGGGCGACGAACGTCTAACGCCAAATGGGGTGGTAATAAAGTTTGATGCTGAATGATAGCCAAGAAGTTTTTTGTGTCTGTATATAAATTTAACACTGTCACCCAAACTAATCTGTTTATTACTTTTCGAGAATGTTAACGTTGGACCCCGACTTACGCGATCCACTGCGTGACCACTGAGCTGCTGCTCGTCTGTTAAATCCTCCGTAAGAGAAGCGAGGAACGACACATGTATAAATATAAATGATATGACAAACTTTTTTATTTGAACATATAGGCAAGAAATAGTAAATTTTCTTAAAACCGTCATCGTTTGGTAAGAAATGCGTTCCATTTGGCGATGGAAACTTTACACAACATGCTAATCAACCGCTATGTTGACTTTTACATTGGTATGAACTATGCACCGTTTTACGTTAAGTTGCGTGCGTCGACTACACACTGTTTGGAAGGTGTCATGACAATTGCACAAAATAGCTAAGGGTTACTTGACAGTTCCTCGCTGATTGCAGTTGCTGGCAGAGCACTATCTACAAAATTGTGCAACTGTCGTGCCAGTAACTGCAATCTAGTGACATGTTAACGACGATGTTTACAACTTAGAATTAATGTAGTGACATAAGCTGCAAATAGTGTAACTGCGGTGGCAGTAGCTACGATTTTGAGTGGTTGTCTTGCTAATATCACCAATTTGGTGTTACTGTCATGGCACCATGAGCAATTGTTGTGCAATTGTCTTGACAGTATCTACATTTGACATAAGTTGTGCGACGGTATCCAGAAGTTGTGTAACTGCCCTACAGTGTCTGCAAATTTCTGAGAAACTGTCATGACAGGATGTGTATTTGATGCAAATGCCATGACGGTATCTACAGGTTATGGAACTGCGCTACAGTTTTTGCACTTGAAGTAAGTGGTGTGGCGGTTACACAAATTGGTATCATGTTATGACATGGTACAGTATTGACAGTTATAAGCTAATTACACTGC
>JASANE010006539.1:0-50086 GCA_030248225.1 Trileptium ribeirensis | reverse complement strand
TATTGCTGTGTCTCCGATCTCGAGGACCATTGTTTTTTAATCGCGGGCGGGCTTTGACTTCAAATGGACCGCGGAAGCGTGGTTGTAGAACATTCTTGACAGTATCGTCGCGGAGCTACACGTGTCGCACTGTGCGTAGATCTTGTGGGACGAATCATGGTGCTAAATGACGGCGTTCGGGGGCGGTTAAGACGGCTGATTGTAGCCTCTGAACTCTGTACGTGGCCAGAAGTGCTTGTGACTGCAGGAATTGTGTTGGGCATAAAGTAGCAGATGGGAAGGTCGATCTTGACACTCATTACCATCTGGCAGGGAGTGAAACCTTTATCATTGAGTGCTGTTAGGATGCCGAGTAGGACCAGCGGGAGAGTCTGAGTCCACCGAACGGGCGCCGCAGTGTGCGCGGAGCCCGGTTTTAAGCGTTCGGTGGAACCGTTCCACTGCGCCGTTGCACTACGGGTGGTAGGCAGTGGTGCGTCGACGCTCGATAGCAAAATGTTATATTAGTGTTGACCAGAGGGCGCATTCTAATTGGGAACCGGGGTCAGAGATGATCACGTGTGCCGCTCCAAAACGACTGATCCAACCAGACATGAGGGCAGAAAACACTGATTCAGTGCTGATGTCCATGACTTCGGAACAGCGGGTGAATCGGTCGATCACCGTTACGAGGTATCGATTGCCGAGGGACGGTAGGAACGGCCCGACGATGTCGATATGAATCGTGTGGAAACGTCCAGGCGATAGGATCGTTCTGACTGAAGTCTTTGTATGACGCCCAACTTTGTTCCGTTGGCACTCGACACTCGCGGCACCATGTCTTGATGTCGCGGTTCATTCCGGCCACATGTAAGCACTGGACACTTGGTGGAGGGTTGCCCGAGAATCTGCATGGCTGAGGTTACGCGCAGCATTGAACAATTTACGTCGCATGTTTGACGGGTGGTAAGGTCGTAGCTTCGGTTTTGAAGCGTCGCAGTGGATTGTCCCGCTATTACCGTCTGTTGCTTCACGGGCAGGTCCGTGGCCTCCACGAATCGCAAGAGGTTGTCGGTCACTTGGGCCGCTGCCAACTCCTCGTCCAACGTGGCGCTGAGAGCAAAGACTGGCCAGGAATAGGGCGTCGGCCACCACATTATCCGCTCCGGCGACTTGCTTGATGTCACACTCAACCTTTGAGATGAAGAATAGCCATTTTGACTGCTGGGCGGAGAGATTAGCCATTGATAGAGCGTTGACGAGAGGTCTGTGGTCGGTTCGCACCACGAATTCGGAGCCTTAAAGCCACGAAAAGTGCTTAAAAGTCTTGTAGATGGTCATCATCAATGTCTTGCGCCCCATTGTGTAAGCTGCACCAAAACAACTCACGAGTAACATGTGAACATTCTACGTAGGAACAAAAGATCACGTCGTAACTCGTAATCGATATGCTGACGTGGACCAATTAGAATTGACCAGCAGAGATATTCGGAGATTCAAGAATGATGTTACGGACTAGATAAACTCTTGATTTACAGGCAATTAGTTCAGTTAGTTTTAGTAGCAGTTAGCCTTGTTCTGCGTTCTGTTATTGTTCCTTGTTTTTCTGGTTTCGCTCTTTTGGTGTTCGCTTTGTTTCCCCCCTGTCCCTGCGTGCAGAACGCAAAAGGGGAATAGTGGTATTTTGATCAATCCTTGTGAGAAAGGAAATTATTTTTACCCCAGCCTTGCGCCACCCCCTATTTTTGAACACTGGGCGAAATGCGATGTGATTTTAGTAACGAAGGCGAGCGGAAAAATGTGGGAAATATCGACGGGCAATTTATATTTAGGCTGAGTATTGGTAAGCTAGCAAGAATAGAGTAGAGCTTGATGGTCAGAGTTATTGTGATGATAAATGAAACCCAAGCTGCTTGAATTTATTATCACAACAGTAACTATGCATTGAAACCAACACAGTAATAGCGCACTGTTGCGTTGGGCAAGGTCGCTTTGTGCAGCACGCCGACTATGCTCAGTATTAAATATTGGTTCCAAATGTTTAACACACTATTATATTCCCAAACATTTTGTCCCTTGGTACCTACCAAGAGCGTTGAATATATGCCACATCGACTTTGCTACACAAGATTACTGTGTGCAACTTGTAGGTCATATTTGAAGCACAGGTTTCAACAGTCGCGGGGAGAAGCGAGGATAACTCTTCTTATCAAGCTAAACTGACACCCTGAAGTGCGAACCGAAAGAGCGTGAGAAATTTTAGCCAAAATTAGCAATTATAGGCGGAACAGTGGCAAATTTGGGGTGAAATTGATAAAACTTATGGGAAATTACGAAAAATTATTGCAAATTGCAAAAAAATAAGGGAGAAAGGTCCTTAGTACCTAAAAATTCCAGAAATTTCCTCCTCCGATGAACTCCGCCCTCCTCCCTCCGACGACACCCGCCTTCCCCTGCGAGGACCCCACCCCCCCCCGAGGACCTTTACCGCAACCATCTACCCCCCAGATCCGACGCACCATCGACAACTATGGTTTGAAGCTGCCTACGGAAATAAAGCAATAGCACTGGCGCTGAATTCGAAATGAGCAAAATGTATAACTCTACTTCAAAAATTTAAACTACTCCCACATAAAGCAGATTTAAATTGTATTTACCAAAACAACAATAAAAATTCAGTTAATTCTAAAGTGTTGCTTTAAAACCTGATCATGAATAGATAAAGATGTGTAAATATGCTGGAATTTTCTTGTTTGAGGAAATTAAATTTAAACCAGTAAATGTTAAAAAAATTCATGATAATATATCAATGTTTTTTTAATATTGTATTGTTTTTCTCCAAATTCGGTGATTCTTAATGGTTGATGCAAAGCGACCAAATTACAATAAGCCCAGTGCAATAGAATAAAAATTTGATCGGTGTTTTCTAAGTCTGATAATAATGTTGAATATTTGACGATTTCGAACATGTAAAAAATGCAGCATTAACATGCTATGCTTAAAAATCAGAAAGAATTTATTTGAGTTTCCGAACTAAGCCGAATAAGTCTAATTTGAAACCAAACGTCGAAATAATGTGCGATTGTGCACTTCTCTAGTAGAAACCTTTAACCACAATAACCTATGTTGAAGCATACTTAGCGTACGTACATCTGTTCAAAGAACTATTGCCTTGAATATGTGACGGTTTTTAACGATATGCGGATAAAAATACTCAAAGAGCATATGTGTGATGTGTAAAAGAATTAATTAAAATTAAGCAAAATAAAAAAGCTAAATTCCCTGCTTTCGACATTTGGGCAGTGTAGTGTGAGCGATTGCGAAGCTAAAAGCATGTGTATGTCAAGCATTTAATTATAATTCAGTTCATCGTGCGATTATTAGAAACCGACAGACTTGGAAAATTTTAACACCGAAGCCCTAAGATTTGTTATGGTCAACTTGTTGTCAAGTTGCATTTTGAGAACAGCACTTACTTTACAAAGTTTAAACGACGTTATAGGCTACAGCGATTCACTGGCGAAAGTGAATAAGTTTCACCAAGTCAGATAAGTAATGAAGTAAAATTGGAAGCAATTTATACATGTCAAAAGTGTACGACAGACATAGGATGAAAGAGCCGTTGACCGACTTATTAATCCCACCCTTACAGAACCTTATAAAACTGATCTAAATAAAGCACATCTTAAACTGATGCAAAGATCAAGATTCAAATTACCCTCCAAATTATTTCAAACAGGCACAACTCTATTAATAAATGAGGTAACGTCAAGTTTATACATGTGACCCCTCGTAATTCCGCCGTATGCGTGTTAAAAACGCCTTAAAATCCAAAGGCACCAAACGATGAGTAATTTTATATAGAAGAAGATATGTATAGGACATAGTCATACATGCTCAACTTCCGAGGTCCCAGGGTGATAGCTGGCAGTGGAGGGGGTACACCAGGCTGCCCGGGTTGGGGGTTGCTAGGCGCTTTCCGCGCTCGGAGCCTGCGGCGCCTCCAGGTAGGTTGGGCGATTTGTCAGGACGGGGCTACAGGACACTCGGGGTAGGAGGGAGGAGGGGTCCGGGCCTCAGGGGTCTAATCCTCCTACCCCTAAGAGTATGTATACACATTATATTGTATCCTAGTGGTCTACGACTGAAAAGAATCTTAACCTTTTCAAGAAATTGAGTATCACGGAGTAAGTAGATAGACTCACTAAATTTGGGTTTAACATAAATTTCGTAGAGTGTAATTAAAAATTGACGTCCTTAGTTTGAAATTGTGCACAAACAATATTTAACTTTTTTAAATCCAACGATTGCTACGTTCATGCACTGGTTGGAAACAGTAAACTTGTAACTTATCCCTAAACCAAAATCAGAAGAAAAAGTAGAAACTTACTCTGTTAGCGAATTAACTAGACAAAAAGTATTAGCAATAATATACTCTCAACAAATTTATAACTTTGGCTTTATCAGGAGATATCTAAATTGTCTACTGGTAGTTCACTCGCAAGTTTATCTTGTCCATATTGCACTTCGCGTATAATTATTCATGAAACGTTAAACCGATTAAAAGTTTCGCGTCATCTTGTAATAATAGTGAAAATTTTGATTTCGCCCTATCCATAGCATCAAACTTGCATTTATCTGATAAATAATCCTGAAACAAATTAAGTAGATTACCGCTAATAATATCAAAAGCTACTAATGCTTGCATTAATTTAACATTCCAAACAGAGTCAAATGCTTTAGTAATGTTTAGAAAACTTATATCAACTAATTTTCTTTCATCATTATTTTTCGATAAAATATTATAAGACCCCAGTAGGTGAATAGCTACGCTCGAACGATTCTTTCTAAAACCAAACTGATTTCCCCTAATTAAAAAATTTGTCTCCAAATAGAGATCAAGATAAAGCAACAAGTGTAGTCGTTTTTAAAGTTTACTACGCGAGCATAAAATACTAACAGACTAACTTCAGACTTAACTCCCATTTTATAAATTGGAATAATTTTTGCTGCTTTAAATTCTTTACATTAAACAATCCTTATCTCCATAAACCTACGGACGTCATTCTCACGCAAAAATTTTAAACGTTTGTTATCAGTGAGTACAGAGCACCCGGATGAGTTAATAAATTACGTGAATTAATTGACCAACATCAAAAAATAAATCTGTAAGTAATTACATTAAAATTTATCATGAGTTGTTTAAAATTTATGTACTAAAGCCCTTTTAAATCTCAAATATTATTTCTAACATAAATTTTAAAGGTAAGCGCATTAAAATCTAGAAAACGGGTCTTCCAATTTGTAAACATTATGTGTTCATAGATATGATGCAAATGTAATTATATTTTAACTGTTGGATTTACCATAGGTAGTAGCAACTATTATTTTCCTGTGAAACTTTGTGTCTTTTGAGCAAACACAAGAACTACTGTAATAAACATAATTATTTTTCAGGGTTTGAACGGACTAGTAAGACGCATGCAATAATATAGAAACTGGGACACAGCTAGCTTTTCGGAAAGGTTTTGCGCGCTTTATCAACGAAATTCGCTTACCTAGTTTCTTTGTTTCAACGAATTCCACGTTGGTGCGATTTGTGGCGGTTAGTTACTTCTGTCCGCTCTAATTTATTAAGTTTGGGATATTTACAGGTTTTCAAAACTCTTTGGAAAACGCACCGCAGTTCTGGCGACCCGCTATGCAGTGCAGGATAATTGATGGATGTGTGGCCCAGTTGTCTAAAACGTCGTCTTACCAATCCGGAGTGTCGGTATTCAAGTCCGATCGCTACCTAACTTTTTGAATTATTTGTAGTTTTTGTCTCAGCATATAACGGTTTTAACGCGTACAAAAACTATCAGGCTAACATCGCACTAAAGAAAACGTATATGAAGACCACGATATTTCGTTGTATATATTTATGTAAATTAATAAATTCAGAATTTATATGCCAATATCGGTGCTAAGCACAGCTTAAAAACCTTAACCAGCAAAATTATAGAATCTTAGGCCATAAGATGAGCATATAACCCCAAATTACTGTACTTCAAAAGTATCCACTACCGGTTCACTGGTAAATTTTTTCCAAAACTTTAACCGGATTCTAGGTACTCGCTAAAATTTTTAGCTCCGAAGTTTGTCGGAAAGGCATGAAACACCACTGCCGCCACGTTCGCGCACTCGAGTCTAAAACTAAAAATTGAAAAACTGAATTATACCTATTCGATGCCAAAGGTTACTAAATCGCTCTATAAACCCAGCTAATATGGCTTTGACTGATGTTAAAGAAATCTTTAAACCAATCTTCAGGAACGGAACACACCCTGCACCAATGATATCATTTAATGAGCGCACTACAAACATTTATATTTGTACAAAATTAAATTATAAACTAAACGGCCAACTAAACGTTGCTATATATTTGCCTTTCTTTCCTGTTTTTAATGCCCTAAAAGCTATGCAAAATTTTCAAAAAATTGAAAAAACCCAACGGTTCCAGCGAAGCGTCTAGTTTGTGCAACAATGTACCGACTATAAGGACAGCAGATGTTTCGTTGCATATCGATGCAAATAAATGCTCTAGCGTCGAAATCGGAAGAGCAAAAACCCAAAGCCAAATATATGTTTAATTATCAAGATAACACATAGTCATAGATTATACTGAATTTCACTAAATGCAGTATACAATTGGAGATTTGTGTGATGTTCGTCAATGTTATTATAATAGGGCTGAACAAAATGTATCTTTAGATTTAATTAAACAGTTTAAAAGCGAAAGAGGTAAAATGACGTCAGCACATGTTGCGGGGTGTTGTTCTAACTACGTTTGTGGTATACTGTACGTTTGTACATGCGCAGTTATTCGCCCGCCGCGCGGGATACATACGGCAGTGGTTTGGGTACGCTGCGTTGAACCATGCTATCCGGGTTCGAGTCCTGTCGTCTGTATGGGTTTATCAAACGTTACACGATACACAAATTAGCTCGGCCGTTAAAGTATTAATGCATCTGAATAAAAGGGCAAAACCAACGGAATATTTTGTTTAACTGTATGACGCCCTGTCCAAACGCGCAAACCTGCCTGGACGCAAACCCACCCATAAAATCCAACCAACTGTTAATTCACGTGTTACATTAATGGCTATTAATAATAGATTTTGGCATCTATTTCAATATTAAATAGAGTGACATCTACGTAAATGTAACAGTCAAATGAAACTACTTAATTGAAAATTGTTTAATGATAATTTGACACAATCTGCGTGTGATATTGGTTTGTTACGTTATACAGAAAATTACTTAAATATTGGCACCTATTTGGCGCACAAATTTCACACCTGCTGCATACCAGCTAGTACATATTTGTATGATTATGTAAATATAGGTTGTAATGAACTGTACTATATAAATGCTTATCTCGCCTAAGCAACCTGCGATGAGTACTATGCGAGTCAGCATATTATTATAAACGAGAACAATGTGGAAAATGACCAAATGTGCGGTCATATATACATAGTGCGTTCGAACAAAACGGAATTCATGTTCGTTAAACTGATAATACAAACGGCGGAATTCCGTCCACTAAGTTTTGCATAATTCAGTTCGAGATTTTAATAGATCAGCCATGGTCTGCGTACCTAAATTGAACTAACGCCTTACGTTATGGTGTATTTATTATTAATATATTCATTTATTTATTAAATGTATTCATATATTTATTTGTGTATCGTAAATAGGGGGTGGCGCAAGGCTGGGGTAAAAATAATTTTCCTTTTCTCACAAGGATTTGATCAAAATTACCACTATTCCCCTTTTTTGGTTGCGTTCTGCACGCTTGATGTGGTGACGAGGGTGGGTAAACTAAAGCGAACACCAATTAAGAGCGAAACCAGTTAATAAACAATGGTTTATTGACAATAACAGTGAACGCAGAATTATGAGGCTAACTGCTACTAAAACTAACTACACTAATTGCGTCTAAATCAAGAGTTTATATAGTCCATAACATCATTCTGGAATCTTGGGATTTCTCTGCTGTTCAATTCCGATTGGTCTACGTCAGCATATCGATTACGTGTCACGACGTGTTCTTTTTTTCCTATGTATAATGTTCATGTGTTACTCGTGAGTTGTTTTGGTGCAGCTTACACAATGGGGCGCAAGACATTGATGATGACCATCTACAAGACTTTTAAGCACTTTTCGTGGCTTTAAGGCTCCGAATTCGTGGTGCGAACCGACCACAGACCTCTCGTCAACGCTCTATCAATGGCTAATCTCTCCGCCCAGCAGTCAAAATGGCTATTCTTCATCTCAAAGGTTGAGTGTGACATCAAGCAAGTCGCCGGAGCGGATAATGTGGTGGCCGACGCCCTATTCCTGGCCAGTCTTTGCTCTCAGCGCCACGTTGGACGAGGAGTTGGCAGTGGCCCAAGTGACCGACAACCTCTTGCGATTCGTGGAGGCCACGGACCTGCCCGTGAAGCAACAGACGGTAATAGCGGGACAATCCACTGCGACGCTTCAAAACCGAAGCTACGACCTTACCACCCGTCAAACATGCGACGTAAATTGTTCAATGCTGCGCGTAACCTCAGCCATGCAGATTCTCGGGCAACCCTCCACCAAGTGTCCAGTGCTTACATGTGGCCGGAATGAACCGCGACATCAAGACATGGTGCCGCGAGTGTCGAGTGCCAACGGAACAAAGTTGGGCGTCATACAAAGACTTCAGTCAGAACGATCCTATCGCCTGGACGTTTCCACACGATTCATATCGACATCGTCGGGCCGTTCCTACCGTCCCTCGGCAATCGATACCTCGTAACGGTGATCGACCGATTCACCCGCTGTTCCGAAGTCATGGACATCAGCACTGAATCAGTGTTTTCTGCCCTCATGTCTGGTTGGATCAGTCGTTTTGGAGCACCACACGTGATCATCTCTGACCCCGGTTCCCAATTAGAATGCGCCCTCTGGTCAACACTAATATAACATTTTGCTATCGAGCGTCGACGCACCACTGCCTACCACCCGTAGTGCAACGGCGCAGTGGAACGGTTCCACCGAACGCTTAAAACCGGGCTCCGCGCACACTGCAGCACCCGTTGGTGGACTCAGACTCTCCCGCTGGTCCTACTCGGCATCCTAACGGCGCTCAATGATAAAGGTTTCACTCCCTGCCAGATGGTAATGAGTGTCAAGATCGACCTTCCCATCTGCTACTTCATGCCCAACACAATTCCTGCAGTCACAAGCACTTCTGGCCACGTACAGAGTTCAGAGGCTACAATCAGCCGTCTTAACCGCCCCGAACGCCGTCATTTAGCACCATGATTCGTCCCAGAAGATCTACGCACAGTGCGACACGTGTAGCTCCGCGACGATACTGTCAAGAATGTTCTACAACCACGCTTCCGCGGTCCATTTGAAGTCAAAGCCCGCCCGCGATTAAAAAACAATGGTCCTCGAGATCGGAGACACAGACCATACAGTCAGTCTCGATCGTGTCAAGCCAGCATTTCTTCACGACAACACGTCGGACGCCAATATAGCAATGCCAACATCTACCCATCGAGACTCGGAGCGGCAACCAGAAATCGGCAACGTCGTCATGGCGAAGTTCCCGAACTGGCAACACTGGCCCGCGCTAGTCATCTCTCCGGACGATACCGAGCTGGCAAATCACCGAAGGCGGCCAAACTCAATAGTAGCCAAATTTTTTCGGACGAATCGACTGGCCTATGTTCCTCGTTCCTCCGTGCAGTCCCTCAACCAAGCAAGGCACCCGATCAAACGTCGCTATCTGCTCCACGCACTGGATCTCGCTCATCGACGCGTCGTGGACACCTCGGATTCCGTGATCCCAGTGAAGAAGACAGTGCGATTTGCTCCCGGCGTGCAACTCCAGGTCGGCGCTCCGCTTAATGGGGAGATGTGTCAGCTGCACCAAAACAACTAGAGTAACGCATGAAGATTCTGTGTAGGAACAAAAGAACAGGTCGTGACACGTAATAGACATGCTGACGTGGACCAATCAGAATTGAACAGCAGGGAAATCCGAAGATTAGAGAATGATGTTACGGACTGTATAAACTTTTGATTTAGACGCAATTAGATCAGTTAGTTTTTTCGTCAAACGCCTCATGATTCTGCGTTCACTGTTCTTGTCGCCTGTTTTCAATAAACCATTGTTTATTATCTGGTTTCGCTTTTATTTTGTCTTCGCTTTAGTTTAATGGTGTAAATATGGTTCAGAAGGGCCGACCATAAGAGGGTGTTCCTTACCCTTCTTGAGTACTTATAATATGGGTGTATATCAATAAGTATTTATCCATTAATTTGCCAATATATTTCAATATCAAATGTGTGTATTGAATATTTGTTTGTTTATATTTGTTTATATTATAAATATGACTTAGGATTGGTCCGACCCTCACGGGATATCAATACCGCCTGTGGGAACCTATAATATACACGAATATATGTATGTTTAGCTATTATTTTAGTTGTATATCATATATGTGTATATTTATTTGTTTATTTGTGTATCACGTTTACTATATTTATTTTGTTTGTTTATTTATATGTTGCATAACAGCCGCAATGATAACAATTTTTGTGATTCTAAGGAAGTACTTTTCATGGTCAGTTGGAAGTTTCTGGTGGAATATAATAAGCCGTGCCTAAAAACGTTTTAGTAACTCAGTATTCGTGTGTAAAAACTATATGCTACCAATAAACGTTATTATGTTATTTTTTTGCAACGAATTGTTAAAGATTACCCATGATATATACTGAAAAAAGTACATTAAAGTATAACGTAGATATAAACTAGACTTAGGTGCCAAATCCTTCACCGAAACAAATTTTGTGGAACCAATTTTTTGGGCACAAAGAATGGTTTTTATATTAAAGTATTGGAAGCGAAATATGTCTTTCTGAAATTTTTCTTTTGCCATCAATATATTGACGACAAATTTAGCTGCACGCTTGTGAATGATCCAAAATATTTCCACCAACGACGACAAAACGGCTAAGATTGTCAAACTGTAGAAATTAGCGTTTGACTCCAATCACGGGTTCTCCAATGTATTTTTAATGTATATCATTGGAAATCTTTAATCCTTTGTTAAGAAATAACATATTAAATTTTATTATTAGCATATAGTTTTTACATATACGAAAACTGAGCTAATAGATCGTTTTTAGACACGACGTTATATCCCACCGGTAACCTCCAACTGAGAGTCAAAATTTTTTCATAGGAATCAAAAAATAAATATCATTGCGGTATCTGTACAGTACACATGTATTTATATAAAATATATATTACCAATAATGTATAAATATATATTTCTATTATTTGTATATATTTATATTTCTACAATTTGTTGATTTATTCATTATTGTATGTTGTTTGTCTATATATTTATATTATATTTTAATAATAGTGTATATAAATTTATATAATTATGTGTTTGCGAAAAGTAGCAGGATAATCGTATTGCTCAGGTAAGATTGTGTCTAATTTTGCCGCTGTCGTTATTCTGCCACTGCCAGTAAATAACTAGGAATTGTCAAACCACTTCAAACAAACATTCATAATGCATGATTTTGAGGTAACTTAAATCAACATCGGCAAAATAGCTCCATTTCACGAATAAAAATAAAACACAAATACGCGCGACACGACAGTGATGAATTATTGGAAAATTAATACATTGTATATCTCTAGGAGCATACATATTATGGTACAACAATGCTGAACCACGGCAACGTCATTCATTTTCTTTGATTCGTCAAACATGGTGATCTTCAGACGTAGTAGGGACGTGGCAAAGGGAAATGGTAAAGGGACCTCCAACGACAACTTCTTTGGATTAATTTTTAGTGAAATCTAGTTTCAAAAATTATAACATAGTTGTATTAACTTAAGGCCTATATGGCACGTTAGCAAAATTTTGTAACCTGATTTGCAACCTATCTGTCGCCTCACACATTGGCGGATCCAGCAATGTGCTACGGGGTGGTTTTGTTAATATTTTTTCTATAGGGGACTGTTCTTGTTAAATTTTGTCGACTAATATTTATCTACTGGTTTTATTTTTCTTTCGTATATATCAAGCTTGAGTAGTATGTAAGCGTTGTAACGGGATGTGGATGCGGTACCCCCCTCCCCGGCCCAGTAGACAATCTGACAGTGGTCTCATGATTTAACAGTTTGGTTGGCCCTAGATAGCTGAAGCAAAACGCGTATAAAACTTTAAATCAGTCGCCAAATGGTCATATTATGAATGCATAGTTAGTACGTTTAATTCACATTTAGTTATTTTCAATCAAAAAACCTGCCATCACATAAGAACAGCGAATCGATATGAATATGGCCCTGCAAGTTCAAAGTAGTACAGAACAATAAAATATAGCGGCGTTTAATAATCGGAACAAATTAACCTTTCATCAATAATTGTTACGCCTTTTGGGCTCGCAAGTGTCAAATGCTGCTTACTATTTGTGGTAGTAGTCTAACATTGGCTCTTGTGTAAATACAATGCGAAATGGTATAAATAGCGCACCGCCTTCGCCGTTCTCACTAAAATAGAGCAGCGAGAGTGGCAATTGAATTTTGCACCAAATCAACAGTCGGCTTTAGTTGGGTATTGGTTTGAAGCGGTTTGGGCTTGTAGTTAAATCGTTTGCTACTGTTGCTGCCTATTTTAGCTTTTGGTTGTCTGTCATCATTTGTTTCTAACACCGTTTCGCACTTATTCTTGTCTTTGTGTCGCTTCGCTTCTAAAGAATAATAAACATATATATGTACAATTTCGAAAGGCCAAAACAACATAACGACGACAACCGGCTCAACTATCGGCTATTGGTACAACTAACAACAAAGCCCTTGTTGGCATCTATTATTATATAATAGTCGAAAATAGTTTCTTTGGCATTTGGTTATCTTTATTGAATTGTTCAATTTCAAAAGGGTTTACTTGCTCAATACTACAACAACAACTGTCAAACATTGAATGACCGAATGTCGGCAGCTCTCAAACGTTAGCAATCAGACATAAAAACCAAAATCAGCAGCACTGCACATATAAAAGTTCAAACAGAAATGACGTAGAAACAAAGTGAAAATTATTTCAAACGACCGCATCAGTTGGTGTTAACTTGATTCTTTAGTTTACAAGGCTTATTGATCTACTAAGTTCCATGATGATGCATGCCGCAGCAATTCACAACGGAAACTTTAACAAGATAATATTTAAGAATGGAGTTTGGTTACATAGCTACAAATAGTATGATGAATAGGATCCACAAGATATCGTTGGATGCATAGGTGTCCATATTGGAAAAGCGGTTACGCCGTAAGTGTCGGGACCCCACACTAATCCATATTCTCATCCTTGATGCCCTACACTACCTAAAGCTAGCACCCGCTTCTACCTTTCTTCTAATAAAGAGCAATATTACAGGGACAAAATTAGAGAAAACCAGGTACACTTTACGAACATGAGGAATGTTATTGGTTATCAACCCCGGCGGAACCATATATGCTCCTAAGCCAACGAGCATTAGACAACAATTAATATATATATGCTAGCAGGTGTTAACAGCAATAAATCTGGTTTTAAGCGAACAACACGGGCAGCTATAAAGCGATTAATAACCAAACAGCTGTTCAAATTCGTTACAATGTGAATAAGGTGTCACATCTAACAGTAATATAACCACCATGTGCACATAAAGGTGCCGCGAGCTTTTTAAAGGTGGAGGGTTGATAAACAAACCTGGGGTACGGTTATTTGCGTTTATTTTATAGTCAGCATTTTTACATTTTTTATCCGTCACCGAAAACTGAATGACATTACTGATGTTTGGCGACTTTCCTGGGTGCTTTGCTACAAATAACCGCTAGGACATATATGTCGGATAAACAAAGCTGAGAAGGACTGCTACGGTGCGTGGTTTTTCTAATCAAATAATATGCGTTTTGTAATACAGGGAGCTATTTACACCCAGAGTACACGACGTTAAACAAGAAAAGACTGAGTTTATGCAAAATTTGTACAAGTTTGCGAAACAAGATGTTATCAGAATATAACTATGCGAAATATGTTCAAGCTGCAGTTTTTAATGAGGGTTTCATGTAACTGTTATTTTCTTGGACGCGTCTAAGACATCGTTTCTCCTAGTTCAAATAGAGTGATTTCAAAATTCAACGTTATTTTGCGTCTACATTTTCGTTATGTCCACAACTTCTATACTATTTCATCAAACTGATAGCAATTAATAAGGCAAAATCAACCAACTGCAAAAATATTGCCATAATTGGGCTGAATCTGTACATTAGTATAAAATTTGGCGCAGTTTATAAAAATCAAGGCAACACTAGTCATTTACTGGAAAAATTCATGTCCTCTTAATATTACGAAAAATATGAAAAATTGCATATTTAGTGACTGGAAGCATGTAATTCGTTCCATACGCACTTCTTGCAAGACTTTTATTATTTAATGCAGGGCTGGCCTTATAACAAAATTGAAAGTAAGAAGACGAATGAACAACGCTAGTGCCGCATATGATGGCAGTTTCAGCACATACCAAATGTATATATATATACTGCTTGCAAGATTTATTATTTAACGCCGGACTGTCTATATAAAAATTGGAAAGTATGAAGACGAGCATATGTCGCTTACTAAAAATATTTTTACTTTTGAAGTATAAAGCAAAATTAATTACATAGTTACTGCATTGGTCAATATATTATTTTACGTGTAAGTTAGCTAAACTGTACAGTAACGACAGCTAAAGTCAGATGTGTGCTGCTAAGTTCTTGTATTAGAATCTGTTTGAGCATGCGTATATATAGTTACAACTTCAAGCATTTGTGCAAATTCAGAATTTAATAGAATGTTGAGGGCAGACAACCGGAATTTATTGGCTAAAATAACGATTTTTATCACCGCTATTTTTTAATAGTAAACAGATTTGGATTAAAGTGTTACAGGATCTTTACAGCATGCGATATAAATAGATGTTATTAAGTTATCTTATTCGAATAAACAAAGTCTTCAGAACCCCTGTTTTAAGCCGAACCCTACATAAATTTAGCTGCTAGCGTGTATAACCAGGGGATTAGCTAGATTAAATTGTTGTAAAACTTTACAGTGGCCGTGGCTATAGCATTGACAAGTATAAATAGAGACAAATTTGTAGATGAGTATGATACTCACACATAATAATTTGCTTTCTACTACCATGACGTTGTCGTTTTTCCGATTACCCTATTTCAAGGATTGTAGGAAGGCTACCACCAAAGGGTCTTTGGGGTTTTTTGCCTACCTCCTCTCGTCAAGGTTTCTTGGTGGTACCAACAAGAGGTCACAATTTAGGCTCTTGGTTTGGCTTTGGGTTGGCTCAGCTCTAGTGCCCAGTCGAGCCTGTCATAAATGGCTGAAGTGCCGAGCCAATTTTATAATTTCCCCCAATTTTTACCAATTTTCCACCAGATTTATTTTTAATTCGCTATACAATTTTTGCCTATTTTCCTGCAATTTTGCCTGTTTTTGCCACAATTCTCCGAGCCGCTTCGGTGTGCTTGGGAGAGATGTTGGTGCGGACTCCCGGTGGTTCAGGCTACCTCTCAGAGGGGGTGTGGAGAAGGGTGGGGGTCAGCAACGCCCCGAGAGGGGTCTGAAACTCAATGGGATAATTCTCGATTTTCATTTTCAGAATGTGTGATTTAAAAGCAACTATATATAGTTTATTTGGTAGTTTCTATTTTATATTATGCTCCTTGCCTCCCGAAATCCATAGGTCAGTCTGTCGCTCGAGATGAACCTTCGCCACAACGTTAGATGTTCAGCCTGTCTTGTCAGTTCCCTACAAGGGATTCAACTTCCATGGCTTGTTTGGCATATCAATACAGACCTGCCATAGATCACGTAGCGCTTTCCGCTTCCACGACTCAAAAATCTTTCTTGTGGCATTTTCCACTCGTCAAGAGAATTATCCAAACGGATTCGCCTGGGTTAGCGATGACTGTGCATGCGTGGTACATGATCCAGCCACTGAAGTCGGTACCTTTGCAGAGCGCTTTAGAATGGTTCCACGCGACCACCACTCGTTTGCAAATCACCTTTTGAGATGCGGCCAGCCTTGTTACGCCCTATATTCTATGGCTGCAGAAGTTTTCGAAGGTTTTAAGTGTCTGTACCTGACTTCGATGTGACAGACCATGTTTCGCACGCATATAGTAGGACAGGCCGGAGCGCGCTGTCATAAACTTTCATCTTTGCCACAATTCTGACGCCTCCATTCGACCATAGTTACTTACATAGACCACAGAACGTAGCCGGTGCTTTGGGGATACGACTATTTTTCGACCCTGTACTGGCCGCGGGCGAGATATGGCTGCCTAAGTATCAGAAGCAATAGATCCTCTCCAAGCGTCTGCCATTGCATCGAATCATGGGCTCAGTGGTATATACTGCAGCAAGTCAACTTCCTATTCTATGAGTTTACCAACTGCTCTGTGCTAAGGTTGTCTAACATGCGCTGAAGGTTCCGCGTGGTCTCAGATAAAAGTGCTACGTCGTCTGCGTAATCCATGTTCGTAATGGCCTTTTCGGTGTACGAGCCTGTCTGGTCTGAGATCGGGTGAGAGAACACCCAGTCGATGGTGTAGTTTAACAGGACGGGTGACAAGATAGAACCTTTTCGAATTCCGGATTTTACCAAGAAAGCAGTCTCTATCCTCATTATAGACGTGGAACTTGGAATATGTTATAACATACATGGATTTCACAACATTAAGCAACTCTGAGCGTTCGCCGTCCGCGGTCGTACTGAATAGAAGAGATCGATCGACGGAGTCGAACTCTGCTTTGAACTTGACGGAAGCGACAACCGTTGGTCTCCGCCATTTATGACGAGTTCGAGGATCATTTTTAGACTAGTGATCTGACATGAGCGGAGACAAGATTGGTTTTGCCGGGTCGTCATGTTCCAACGGGTCTTAATCCAGCGAAGAATAGTCGTCTCTAGTACCTTCAGACATATTAGCAGCAGCAAGATTCCTCTGTAATTGCGGCAAACTGGGCGGCCACCTATCTTCAAAAATTGTAGGTGTAGGAGAACAGATGTATGCCAGTCGACCTGAATTCTTTCCTCTCGCCAGATCTGGTCGAAAATTTTGAGCAAGCGATTGGACAAGACCGCCTGCCATGAAAAGTCTTGGCGTGATCGTAATAACCTCAGGTCAGGGACGTAGCCAGAAACTTCTCCACAGGGGGCACTGGGTTTCCTAGGGGGGCACAGAGTAAAATCTAAAGGCGCGCATAAACGCAAGCATATTCGTAAGTGTGCTTTATGCTCAATTCCGTATACTCACTAGATGCATATCCGACCAATCAAGTTGAGATGCCTAATGAATACAGGAATGACGTTTCTAAACTTTGCAGTATCGTAATGTCAGATTCCGTGTCTATGTCTATTTGGTAGGGAAACTAGTCATGAATGGCAGCTAGTCATATGAAACAATCAAAATAAACTATACATACCTATGCTTCGCTTGAACCGTTGTGTTTCCTGCCAAGTGTCTTGGTTCACGACTATGGCTGGTTTTGGACTATGGCTGTTAAGATGTTTTCTACATTCGGGTAGTATCTTCAATTGTGCATGCGGCACAGCATCGACAAGTCATTTGCGAAATTTAGTAACCATCGTTTGTTGCAATAGTTACAGAAAACGGAAATTTCATTTTTGAAATTAATATCTGAATGGACCTATGGTAATACATCCAACTGCATAAGGCATAAAATAATCCCAAGTGGTAACGTCTGCCAGGTATAATCAACGAAGTTATGCCAAAAATTAAAAAATTCGCGCGCACCGAAGTGACAAACGCAAATTTTGGACCAAATGTATAAATATCAGAACTGTTTTCTTTCTGTTTCTTGGGAATATTGGCACCGATTTAGATAATATATATATTCACAAAGGTTGTAAGCCTTGGAGCAGATATCTGCTATATACTAGTCACTTACCGCTAAGAATATATAAATATTGTTTGTAATTTTTGCTCCAAAACTACTGAAATATTTTAGTGTGTGTTTTTCAACTAGGTTGTGTCTAAACGTCTAAACATGTAAAATTGCCTGCAGTGCCAAAAATCTAATGCACATCAGCATCTGGGTTTCAAGCCGGGGAAGGCAAGATCCCCCCTTGTTGCCTCGCCCCCCAGCTCGGAGCTGGGGGCCCTCCAGCACACTCCCCCCCTTATTTTCGGACCCTAGGGAGAGGCCAGCCTCGTCGGCATATTTTGCACTACCGGTACACTTTTCTCCACTGGGGGAAGGGGAGGCGTAACCCCTAACTTTTGCACTCCGCGGATGGGGTGGAGATCGTCACCCCAGGGGGTACCCCCAACCCCTGTCGCCGGCGTATGGTCTAGTACCTGCCAGACCCCCCTCCCCCCACTTTTAACATATTTCCGCCGCCCCTGGTTTGGTAAGCCTAGTGTTTTGAAATGAACGTGAGAGCTATCTCGCAGAGCTTTAAAGTTAAACAGAATATAATATCGTACCTGAAACCAAACGTACCTTTCTCTCCGCGAGGTGCCCGGGGCACTAACTACGTCAATAAAATTGTCCATTTCATATCAAATATAAAAATATATAAGTTTACAAAGTTATTATAATGTTATGCAAAAAACATATCTATCGTAAGAAACATCGCAAACATATATCGCAAAAAACAAGTATAGCAACATATGTACAAAAATGGGCGTGTTACACGTAGAATCAATAATATATATATATATATATATATATATATATATATATACATATATATATATATAATGTAATGGACAACAATGTAAAGGTTGTTGTGCCATTTGCTGAAGGTTTTAATTCATCTGAGCTGAATTCCGATTCTGGTTTACTCGGCGTGGTATACATCTGATTTTTGCTTAATAGTAACATTGATTGAGCTTTTTAAGGTCCATTTTACAATAGTCCATCCCGTCCTCCGATCGATCCCATACCCATTGGCTGTCCTCCCGTTGTCAAGCTCCATGGGGGGCACGGATGGTCGCACGGGGGGCACGGCCCCCCATGCCCCCCCTTGGCTACGCCCCTGCCTCAGGTACTCCGTTGAATTTAATCCCTGTGATTGCTCGGCAGACCTCTTCAGCAGTAAGCATCTGTTCAACTTTGCTGGCACCGTAGAAACCAGCAAATTCCAGATGGTTGAGCAGAAACCCCAGAGTAGGAGGCGGTGTGTTTAATAGCTGCTCGAAATGTTCACGTCAACATGATGTGCGTTGCCTCACGTCGCTGATGATGTTACCGCTTGAGTCGCAGATGGTGTCACTAGCGGTAACAGTTCGCGTAACCTTCCGCTATGATTTTGAACAATGCCTTCTAATCACCCGCACGGTTGGCATGACTCTTGTATTCTGCTGTAGCTAACTTTTCAGCATCTTTGTCTGTTTTGAGGCATTGAGGACTAAGTTGCTGTTGCTAGTGAAGCTTTAGAAATCCACGCTCATTTTTTTGCTTGACGACGTACCGGAGTTGCTGCATATTGCTGCATAAGCGAGTCGCACATAACTTACTAATCAGAGTATATGTCCTCGTCGTCAAGAAAAAGCCCCCGAAAACTGACGCGTAGTGAGGCATGGATAGCATTGCACACGTTAGAATCTTTGTAGTGTGGACTGCATTTTCTCAGGGCCGATTTTTTGATCCAAACGAGCATGAAATTTGAGAAGCAAATGCAATAGTAATAGTGCGTGATCAGAATCCCATAGATAACCCCAGCGGCACATTTCCGGAAGATTTCCATCTATGATCAATTTGCATGTGATCTAGTTGCAGCCATTCCCCACCGCGGTAGTTCCACACAAGGAGTTTATGTAATAACGGCACACAACTGCATGGCACAATTTCCTGGCAACATGCCCATACGACCCTGGCTAAGACACCCTCAAGGGTGGACCTAAATTTTCACTAATTTAACAGTTTTGTAACGGTTCTCGATCTTACCCAAAAAGCTATGGAGCCTCGGCGCGCCTTATTCAGCTGTGGGCTCAGAAACCTGATCTGTTGCGCTTAGAAATTCGCTCAACCTAGCGCGCGGTGCTACTGCTATTCGGTAAAACTAGTGAAAAGCAATATATTTTTCATATGGTCATAATCTTCCGATCAACTAGTCGCGTATCTCGATTCGTTCAAGACTCTTATGATACCGCTAAAGCTGGGCGATAATCCGCTTTACTTTCAGTATGCGCAAAATCTGTGTCAGCCTATAACTAAAATTGTCGTGCTTGACCGATCATGCATAGATATAACAAGTGTCACGTTTTAGTACCGGACGGTAATAGGATAATACTTTGGTCAGAGTGGATTACTCCCGTTTTAATATACACTCTATATATACAAAAATCCTTATTTCATGGTCATACGACAAATATGATGCCTGAAGATCAGTACGCTGGATTCCTATCCTTTTCAAGACTGGCAACGCGTGCCCAACTGGTACAATCAACTATCTATAAATCTAAATTCGTCCTATCGCTTGTTCCTCACAGAAACTGGAGCATTGCTACACGGACGGCTAGAACGATGTTTTGTTGCTTTCCAATAACGCTATAAATTGCTCAAGTTCATCTCGCGATAAAGAAATGGAAATGGAAGCTTATTAAGACCGGTATTACACTAAATTTATTATGACACAGTGCAATGTAAACGCCTTCTATGCTTGTGAACGGTAAGAATTCAATGTAATGGATCAAAAAATTATCATTTATAAAGAGGGACCTGAAACTGCCCATCGCACGAGCGATTCCCTTCAGTTCCAGAAACATTCGAGTTGAGCTCACTCGACAATTCTGATACAACCTGTGATAGCCAATTACGCGTACTGCGCTGTTTGCGTTAAGGGCTCGTGTACGGAAGATAGTTCAATTTAGCTCATTCTTGCACGCCAACCTTCACCTATGTCCCAACTGTGATTCCACTGGATTTCTCGTCTCCAGCCTCCTTAGGGTATGCAAATAAATTTCTAATAACCCCTCATCCCAGGCCATAAGATACTGACGACCGGGTCCGAAATCCCTGCTCTGCCTCATCCTGAAATTCTCTGCTCGCTTTATTTCGTCTATATCTGCCGTCTCAACATATCCGTATAAATCTACGGTGTCTTGCAAACAACGTAAAATTTATACTTCTGTTACGACTACTGTCTTCCAGGTACTCAGAAAAGAATTAATCTTGTGCGAGCGACGAGACAGAGGTTTAACGGGCGACGCAGGTAAATATCGAAAACTCACGCAACTCTGCGAATGATCGAAAAATTAATGAGCTTTTGCTCCGCTTGGACATGTGTCCGAAACTTTTCGAACCCAGGTTACTCCAATTTCAAAGTTTGCTAGTTATGATTTTGGCTTAAATTCTGACACTCTTACTAGTTGCGCGAGGTCTCTGTTGCTGTAGATTCAAATTTTAGACTCCTATGAAACCTACACATTCAACCGCGTTCATCTTACGAGAAAGTGCCTCCTGAAGAATTAGCTTGAATTTTAACACCCACTAAGCATACTCGTCAGAAATTAAGTAATAGTTGTGGGTATTCGCAACTACATATATTTATCTGTTCTTGTCCTAACGTTCTATTATCGCGCGAGCTCGTAACTAGCGCGACAAAAACCATTCATAGCCGGGGGCGTATTTTAACTGATGTGCCCTACGATCGAAACTGCCTAAACCTGACCATTACTGCAGCGGGTTGTGCGCGACCTAGGTAAATTTAACATTTTGCTTTGAAAGACTACTCGAACTTATAACAATATTGGGAGACAACCATGGCATAATTGCTGCAATTTGGTAAAGCTGATTTTTGCCGACAAATATAGCTCCTCGGTTCTAAATTTAAGCTTACACTCAACTGAAGTCGCATTCAATTTCTGACAATACTACTAACAGATTCGTCACAGTAGTCACAATTTTATCGCCTGTTGTAATGCTAGACATGCCTGATACTGAAAGTATTTGAGTCGTAGTGACATGTTAAAATAGATTTACTACGAAACATTTATTTGAACGTTAGAGGGCATGGATGGGACGCTCCAGTTATTGTCAACTTTCCCCCTAAGCTAACTGACTGGGGTGTCTCTATGCGGTTATGCTGTTAATGCATCATTTACCTTAAGATGTGTGCTGCCGGGCCGGATTTTGTCACAGTCTGCCGCGATGAGCCAGTGTGACTTTTTTGTTCCGACCCAAACCCTACAAATATATTAGCTAATAGTAAAGCCAGTCTAATAAATTGTCACAAGGGCCTGAATCTGCTCTAAATACCAGGAATATGCGACGACATTGGAAAATCGCGAAAAAACGGTAATTGGTGATACATATGGTCATATATCCGAAAAAACATCCTTCCAGTTACAATAGTATAATTCTCAAGTATTAAAGAGCTTGTTTTGCATAGCTACTAGGTTGGCTTGTAAAAGGCGCTTAAAGAAAAAAATTGAACATAGCGATATTGACGTATTTATTTTGCTTGCATTTATGTGTCTTGCTTTAATTATTACTAACCTTGCCTTGTTTGGGCTTACACCTAAATATTTTCCCTGTAACAAAATCTGATACACTGAATGTAATAAATATTTTTCCAGTAGTCTGCACCGGCTATCAAACCCTGAGACATAGCCGCTGCCGGCTCGTACAAACATACTAGTATAGCTTGGCTTATATACTTATTAGCATACTTATTAGTATACTTTATTTATGAAGTGCCGGCTGTGGCTGTACCTTTTTGTTACAAGCCCGAATTGGCTCTGAGACATAATCCGGCCATAGGTGCACACATATTAATGTAACGTGCTACGTTTGAAAAATCGTTTGCATGTTGGGTTTCGATCAGGAAAGAATTCGAATGGATTTACGGAATAGACCTATCGTTGAACTTTAGTTTGAACTTGGGGCTACAGTCTACCTTACCCCTACCTATTCTTGATATTATACTTAATCCGCTATCACGTCTAATTCATGATTTTGGTGCCATTTTCAGCTAATAGCAGATTGAGGAGGTTTAACCACAAATATTATTTATTCATCTTTTATAATACCCATTTTGCCTATGTTTAATTTACTGTCCGATGGTATAACCTACGATGCTTCTGGACTGTCTTAGAATTATCCAAAGGTGGTCCCTCATCTCGAATAGTAAACTTTGTGTCAATTAGGAGTGTCTCATCCTGGACAATAATATGCTATACGATTAGCAGTGAGTTTAGGAGTACATCCTGGATTATAATATGCTATACTATACTGTAGGCGCGGGACCTGCCCAAAATTGGCTTAAATTTACACAATTTTATATGTTTTCTCAGCAATTTCCAACAGTTGTTCTGGGTAAATTTGAGTTTCCTAGATATACAGGGTTCTGTGGCGCTTTGCGACTAGACCTCTTGTCACACTCCTAACCTACCCTGTACATCGTCTTGAATTCCTCCTTCGAGCTTGGACTTACTGTCTCTCGCCTCTTCGTTTCTTAATCCATTCTCATTTATATAATACTATGTATTGTTGTGTGAATTGTTCTTGTGTCTGTGGTGCTCTACAGTTTCATTGTACATGTGTGCTACAATGCTCGTAGTTTTGATATATCACGAGAGTTGGTCCTGCTTAGGCTGGTTCGACGAATCCATAGTCGCGCCAATGACTGAGTGCCAACATGTATACGGAGAGTGAGCTTTAACCGGAACTATGAAGCCAAAACATAAATATCAGACATGTGAATCTGTGAATACCATATGAATGTCTTAGCACTGATTTTGCACGAAAGTATGTCCTAAAACCTTTCAGAATTATAAAATATCAAAAGTTGTTCCAATTGACAAAATGATGATAATGTTTCACTCTCTAACTATCGTCAAAAATTTAGTCCCTGCAATGAGTAAAGTTTCTGAAAGTATTGTAAAAGAAAGTGTAATGAAATAATTAGAAGATAGAGTACTTTGCTATCAACTGATTAATTTCGATTTCGACAGAAAAGAGCGACGGCTGACCAGCTGCTTAAATGTCTTAGTTGTTAGACATCTAGCATCGATCAAAAAATGGTTATATGTAATTAATATTGACATTTCAAGAGCTTTTAAAGACAGTTTGTTACTCCAAGCTCTTTGGAAATTTAAAGTTTTATGGGTTTTTTAAAAATTATATCCCAAATAGAATCCTAGTTAAATGGTCGATTACAGTTTGTCGAGATCGATGATTTTCAGGCGAATTTAGTTAATATAACGTCCGGTAGTTTACTTGGTCCACTTTTATTCTTAATTTACATAAAAGACTTATGCAGGGTAGTGCGAGACTCTAAATTATTAATTTTTGCTGTTGATTCTAAATTGTATAGGTGTTTTGAGGACCATACGAAATTTTTCAATATGCAGTATAATGTAGTGAAAATTCAGAGAATAAGCACATTCGAAGTTAACTTTCAATCGCGGTTCAAAAATGTAGTGACATGTTAAAAAATCATGTTTTACATTTGAGACGTAGTAATCAAAAAATTTAATACAAAGTACAACATACTATCGCACCTAAGGCAATCAGTCTTTATAAGTTGAGCATATAAGTACCTTTTATCTCGAAATCTTCAACTTGTGCTGGTATTAAACGAACCTAATCGTTCGCATTCTTGCGACAGGAAATTCAGTAGTATTTAATTGAAATATATTAAACTCTAGTCATACAGCCCTAGAATATTCTCCCGCATCGTGGAATTCATACTTGTTTCTAAATATTCGACTACTTGAACGAGCTCAGAGAGCTATATTTTATACGGCATATGCAAGCATGTTATAGTACGGATTATGACTCAAGATTACAATTCTTAAAGACCGAAAGATTAGAAATTCGTAGAAAGAAAATTTAACTAAATAATGTTACATACAGTTATTAACGACGAAGTAGATTTAGAGTTCCAGGATTTTTTTGAATACACAGACTGCAAGGTCAAATGCGATTAAAGTTTATCAACAGTATGCTAGATTAAAGGGTAGGAAACATTTTTCACGTAGAATAGTATATAAAAATGCGGAAGAGATTACCAGAAAATGTTGTAACTGTGGAAAATTTAGTACTTTTCAAGCAAAGTTTGTCGTTGATAAAATTGTCCAATTATCTACAAGAAGAAAGTTAAAAAGCCGAACACTGCCATTTTTATAGCCGCTCCAGGTGTATGTGTTCTGAATTTCTTGGTAATGTATTTTTCTTAATTAGTGTCTTTAATATGATACTGGGGGAAATAAAAACCACAAACAATAAATAATCCGGACTATAATATATGCTATTATATAATTTTGCTAAATAGCCACTGAAGGCATCAGTGACACATAGCGGCGCCTACTGTATAATTTGTTATTTTAATTATATATTACATTTGCCGCTTATAGTAACAATTCAACGCATCGGTAGCGGAATTAATAATGTTGTTTGAGAGGTTTTCGCATTATGTTAAGCCACCAGCGTATCTTAGTGAACTGTACACAGCTTTTTTATTCATTAATTCTTATTGTGGAATCACTCAAACCGCAGCCCATATTTATATGAATCGATTGCATTATGTTAAATATTTGTGTTTCAAATTGCATTGGATTAAAAACCGGAATATTTGCAATTTACTGTTTATTAAACGATGACGATAAATAAAATAAGAAGCCTTTGGGTGATTCTTCCCGTTGCATTTGTAATTCTGTTCCTTGTACAGAGTATCAGCGTGACTGTCCATTACTACCTTCAGCCAACAACAATAATATTCCAAGCTATACACGCAAAGATTTCCGATTTCCTATCGTTGTTGATTTGCTGTGAGGGCTGAGAGAGTTTGGGAACTTAATCGGATCACAGCCCCGGCCTTTTGTAAGCAAGAGGATACTGGCATCGGCAAAACGTGGCATTTACCGACTATAGTCCTACAAAGAGGGATTTTATACAAGAAGCAAATAATGTTGGAATTAATGTACTCTCAGACAATAAAGGTTATGTAAATGTCGTAAAAAGATATTTCGACATCAGCTCTAATTTTACAGTATTTCACAAATTTCTGAAACATGGAGAATTACCAGATTCGCAACACTCGAAACCGCCATCATTGATCGTAGACAGTCTTTGTAGCAGGAAGGATTTGGCATGCTTAAACGCAGTGAATATTGGAACTACTGCCAACGATGTTCACGATATAATTTCGTCGAGATACCGAAAGAAGCGAGCTAAAGTATTGTTGAGACGTGAAATAACCGAAATTGTCTTTATCATTGAGGTAAAACTAAGTTTACAAATATTTTGATTCCATCTATTTATTGCAACAAAATATGCAATATTATAAAATTGAATTGTAAAGTTTTTACTCAACCATACGTATATAAATATAAGTGACTATGTAGGATATCTCTTTGGGCGGGGGACGAGGCGACATTGCTCCAAATAATTGAACGAATGTTTATATGTGCTAGTAATGCCATGTAAAGTCAAGGTAACATAAAAAATGTACTTTAGATTAGTTCTAATGTTGGGCAACGGCCGTGAAAGCCAAAAGTTTGTTTTCACCGATGAGTTTAGCCTAGGTACTAGTAGACCTTTTTCGCCAACATGCAAGATTCCATCCTGTGTTCCAGAACTAAAAGGTGAATATGCTAGCATATTATGCTATGTTGTAGTTAAGGTAAGGGTACGAACGAATCATACATAGATTATGGTAAGACTGTAATAAATAGGACACATCATCACATATGCCAAATCAGAAATAAAAACACCAATGTTTTAACAAAAAAATCAAAACAGGTGGCATAGATTTAGTCGATTGGTGTCAAAGTGAGCTAATTTGTGTATCGTTAAGGAACTAGCGAATTTAATTAAAATTTTAATATTAGCCTACACCGTTATCCCATGAATCCAGCTGCCTTTGACGCCATTCGACCCAGCTCATATATGCGATTCAAACATCTTAATTTTATACATTTACTGGAAGTTTGTCGTTATCATGGGTACTTAAAAATAAAATAGATCGTCTTAAATATGGTTCTAATTCAGATTTTCATGGCCCTTCACCAGCTGAGTAGAAAGGCACCAAGATTAGCGATGTTTATTCGAAATTGACCATTTTGAAGCTCGAGGTGTATAACCTAAAGGAACCATCGCTATTACTGAATGTTACTTGTTATACATATGAGTCACAGTCCATAATCATTATGTTATGTACATGACGCAGTGTAGCATCTTCAGTTCTACCGGGCACAGTTTCGTCAAATCTAATAAAATTATTAATGTATCTAGGTGAAATTAAGTTAATTTTAAAAACTCAATGATCTTAACGCATCATCTAGTCATGGGAGGCCTGGCGCACATTACCTTCTCACAACTTGAATAAAAAGTGCGTGCACGTACAAATGGATGCAGTTGTGTTAGGGGATAAAGCTAAGCTTCAGAAGCATTTATTCTAAGTACTTATTAATGCATTCTGTACATAAACGTATTAATATTTGCATTAATTCCATGATATATACGTAATATGTGTTAAAGCTTTGTTAGCATTAATCACTGTATTATATTGGTTCATACTTGTCCAAAGATCGGCAGCATATTAGATAGGTGTTTCGGTGGAAAAAGACGGTCCGTGTCGGTAAATGTTTGCAATTTTTAGAAACGCCAATTTTCTAAAGTTTAGCTAAAATTTCTCCAAGATTTACTAAATTTTATAAATTTTTGTTAATTTAAATCGGTTTTTGACAAAATTTTAGCCATTTTTGTCAGTTAACATTCCCTGTCAATCTAAATATTCCCCCAATTTTACTGATTTTTGTCGCTTTTCCAGAAATTTTTCGCGCCACTTTGGCGACAAAAGACGGTTGAGGCAGAGGAATCGCCAGTGGTCGTAAATAGAACTCAAGGGCTTCTGACCCTCCAGAGGTAACCCTTACCTGCATTGGACACTTATGAGTTAAGAATTTTTCAAACGCTTCATCTGATTCCTGATTAGTTCGCCTTGGTATAGTCTTGACGAATGAATGTGTCGAATCAACCATATCGTTTGCAATATTTAAACAGTTTACTTTAAATTTGTTCAAGTTAAGGCGACAAACGTGTTTTACATTACGCTTCTTGATAGTCGTCATTGGTACTATTTACAAAAACCTATTTTGTACGACTTATTCAAAGCGATTATTTTAGCTCGTCCACTTCGCCTTACCACCAAGCAGATGTTCGACGTGTAATAAATTAGAATCGTCGAACAAGGACATGTATTAAAATTGGAGCTAACGATAAATATCCGGCAAGATTTGCTAATTACGTTTGCTAGTAGAATTGTGACGAGCAGGTTCACACAATTTTACACGGATGTTCAATTGCCAACATGTTAAGCAGCGTACTTACGTAGAGCACTGTCGGTGGTCAAGTGTTAGGTGGATGGTACTCGCTGTTTGGTGTAAAATGCTAACGATGCTATGCCTAGATTATACACATCACGGCCGACCAAGTACATACATAGGTATACTTATTTTTTACTAATGAAACGCAGATCCAGAAATAGATAATAATGATATACTGATTGGTTTGTAAATTTAGTTAATTACTTTTGTCACATTTGCCTGATTCGCATAGATTTGGAATTTCGCAGAACCTACACCATACGTTGTGCCACGTAATGTGTGATTCACTTTAGGTGTGTACACCATGGTTGTTCTTTTTCCAAATGACCCACTGATTCACGCTGAAACTCGAGTTCACATTTTTGCCATTGGTATTGCCATCATTGAGAAAGCGAACATGGGCTCTGTGACGTACGGAGGGAATATGGCGTTCTCGCGCATTTACTTATTTCACACGTTTGTCCGCGTTCAGCACATGTCATTCTGAATCAGATAGCTATGTTCGCGGTCTATTTGTTTATTATAACATCCACGGGAAAAAAAGTGATCGGTACATGCGTTTATAATTGACCGCGATCAGCAAAATCGTAAAACAGCTACCTCCAGCAATGCCTAAATGTTATTGCATCGCAAATCTTGTACGCGTACATAAGGGAAAATCGTGAATTGTTAGCGTTGGTCGCTTTTAAAATGGTGAACTGACTTGATGAAGGACAACCCAGGTGTGCGCGACTAAAGTGGACTAACGCAAAGAGATATTTTAATGATACCGCCACAGCGGTCAAATCCTGATAAAGGATTTTAGCCATATAATAAATATCTTTGATATTGTTGTCACAAACGCTCTATAACGGCGGAGCGCCTACGATGGGAAACAATGCATTAATTCTGCTGAGTTGTTTAACGCGTGAAATTTTTTCTAATTAATCCCGTAATAATGAAAAGCATTGTAAGACCAAATTTATGAAATTTTAACTATCATTGTTTCAACTTCACGAGATTTTTATGCTTGACTTGCCGCAGACGGCTTCTATTACCGGGGTTTTTAATAAGTATGCTACAAATCTTCAGGATCACGCTTGACGCACAAAACACTTATTGTAAATTGAGTGGTCTTCGCCTAGCATCTAATAAGTTTGAGTAAAAGGTAGTTGTGCATCATAACATTGCTGTGTTCTACAGTGACATAAATGGCGAATTACCTTATATTGGCTGCGTACCGTTTAAGAAGTGAATTATTAGTAGGAGTTGCTGTTAGAATAAAACAGTGCTATATTCAAGTTCATAGAGCTTTTTCTGAGCAAAAAGTTTCTAAAAAGCATTACCCATACGTATACTTTAACTGCTATCCGGTTTGTGGAAATTTCGCCCAAAACTTGCTTTTTAACAGTTGGTAATTGTAGCTTGTTGGCGAAATAAAAACGCCACATCATCCTCACTGACAATTTCACCCAAATCTTGTTTTTCAACAGGTGAGCTGTTGGTAATCGCGGTTTAATAACAAAACAAAACGGCCTCATCATACTTGCTGGCAATTTCAACTAAAGTTTGCTTTTCAACTGGCGAGATTTTTGGTAATTGTGGCTTAATGACGAAATAAAACGACCTCATCGTCTACGCTGGCGGCTCTATGTAAAACTTGCTTTTCAACAGCTAAGCTTGTTAGTAATTGTGGCTACCTGAAGAATCAATGCGGTGTACATTGTAGATAACGATTTGGCCTTGTACAAATATGAATGTATATAATAATCTTAGCTGTTATGAAACTTCTATTGCTACGGTAATTTTCTAGAGTCATTCAGTACATAAACATGGACCAAAATTATGTCACGGCAATAAAATTGTTGAGAAAAGCTGGTGGTAAGTTCATTTCTGATGCAACAAGTAAGGATTACAGCTTTTCTTTGTTGCCGAATAGCGATCATGTGCAGCGTTAAGATTGTGTGGTTAATCAATACACCTTAGCTCATGACAGTCAAATGTTTTGAACGCAGCGATTTGGTGCGGGGTAAATTTCTTCTTGCGTCAAAATAGACGAATGTAATACTTTGGTCGCTTAGGTTTCTTCATTGATAATAGTGTTCAAATAAGTTATATACCAGCACTTTGTAAAGTCGGGCGAACAACGCGTTTGTCAATCATATTTAACTTTATTTCGGTATAAAATTTGCATTTATGTTGAGCTGCGGCTTTCAGGATTAGTATACAACGTTTCTATTTAGTTATGAATGAGTTGAAGAGGTCTCTATAGTGTTTTACACCGAATACCATCAAAAGGTATTGATATTTTTGTGCAATGCCAATTAAATTCTGTATCAACCAAAGGGTAGTGCTGGAAAAATAACCAAAACACGAAAAACTCAGCGACAAAGTCGCTGTGAAAAAATTTGAGGGTTTTGCTCCCGCGCGAACTGAATCCAAAATTTTCGCAAATCGATCCGACGGTTCAAAGTTGGGGCATTTGCTATGTTTTGATCTATCCGTGCAGGCTTAAATTTTGACCGAACCTAACCTGCATTAATATTATCTTCATCAATGAAAACCTAAGCTTTAATGCGTGTGCACTGGTCTATGATCTAACGTTAAATGAAACCTAGGTAAATTTAATATCCTACTGCCGTTGTATAAAATTTCCTTTGACAATGAATTAGAAGTTTATCTTTCTTGTGGTTCGACAAAGATGCAATCAATTTCTCGACGCTAAAGCGCGTCTCTATCATTATATCACTACTTAAGCACACCCAGGCTATACTCGGATCTACCCCTCTAATGACTTTGGTTTAGAGCCTCGTAAGTTCAAATGCACAGTTCACGAAAGTTTACAACAACAAATCGTGGTTAACACATTATCTTAAATTTACTGGTTCACTGCGCATTACTTGTTCGCAGTCACCTTATGCACAAATGTGTTGATTTATGTTTTATACAAGCTAGAACGCCATTGTAGGCGGGGGGGGGGGCTCACTTGAATCTGCCGGTTAGATTCATTCGTGTCTTTGCTATGGCCAGAGACTAGATACGTTTAAACCTATGACAAGCTTGAACCTAGAATTTTAGAAAGTCCGTCTTGATCATCCGAGAAAGTTTCAATGCACAGTCGACAAAAGTTTGGAACAAGCATTATTTCGATTCAACATAGTCGCAGCTTTACCGGTTCACATTCACACTCCTGGTTCACGAACACCCTACATAACGATGTTTCCATTCTTTTAGATTTTGATAAGCTGGAGCGCCACCACAAGAGCATCATGCAACATTATTTGCTGATATTTTTGATGCGTTGGGAAAGTGTTGCGACTCAGTGTCCTCAATTTCTACAGATTTGTTCTAAATGTTCAGTTAGTCCTGTTTCAAAGGCGTGGCCTGTACCCTCTTTTCTAACCTACGGTCGTAAGGAACGGACATGGTGATCGCCAGCTAATTCCTGCAAATCTTCACAACAACTGGTGACATCCTCATCTCAAAGCGAGGAGGCTGCTGTGGCAAGGACGTAGCCGGGGGGGGGTTGCAGGGGTCTCGACCCCCGCCCTTTTGGCTCAACCCAAAAAAACTTCTTTGAACGATTCCTGTTGAAAATCATGTCGGAAATTGTCCTAAAACTATCCTCTCTCGCACTAGAAAACAATAACTTTCAACCGTATTTTTGACCAAACTTCACATTTTTGTATTAAAATTCGCTATTTTGGCAACAGTTACATTTTTTACTTGTTTATGGCGTACTTAATATGCCACTTCTGGAATGTTTGTCCTGAAACCTGCACATCACATGTAATATTCACGAAATACACGTATTATTATTAATAAAACGAAAGGTGTTACCGCAACGAAAAAATATGGAATGCGAGTTGCTACGCTGTGCGTTGGGAATCGAATTTGTGGCCAAACAGCAAATAGGTGTATTGTGTTAGCGAAAAGAAATTACACTGGTTTACAATCAGTCGCTCTGCGTTCGCAGGCGGAAATTTTTGAATTTGAATTTGGCTATCGCAATGAATGTTTTGTCGCTAACAACGTTTTGTACACTGTGTTAAACGAGATGTTGTAGGGGATGCAGCTTAAGTTTATTCATGGATGACAGTTCGGCAGCTACGGGCTGTTAAACCGGATCCCGCTGTTCCGAATACTCGGAAGCTATTGTTTTCTCAATTTTGCTTTTTCAGATGTTCGCTTAACCATTGCTCAACATACTGTTGCTTAACCACTGCGACACGTTCTATGTCGCTTAAAGCTTACCCAGTAAAGCTATATTGTTTACTTTAGCTAGCTACTTGTCACGGAATTGTGCGACTTTGGCCGTTCATTTCGCAGTGAGCGGCCGATGGCCTGCAATTTTCGGACGGTCCTGATTTTGAACTGTCAATATACGATATGACAGTGGGACTTGGTCTAGCCCAAAAAACTTAAATCCCATATTTATATCCTGATCGCATTTCGATCATGACCCTTCGAGTTATGCTGTTGCCTAGCCATAAAATATGCTTTAAGATAGGTACGCCACATAGATTAGGACAAAATACATGCAATGGCATGCAAATAAATGAAGCGATACATAACACAAAGATATATAAGTGAACGATGACAGTTAATAATAGAAGCCATTGTATTATATACAAGACCGTCGCGCGATTCAACATGCTATCTTTATTCTGCTTAATGATTCTAATCCTAAATATATCGAAGTTTCGGTCAGTAAATGTCTCGACTAATATTTAATTAAGATTCAATTTCTACTCTAATGTTTTATTTCCAATCTGGTAAGAACACACGTAACAGATCGGAATGGTCCTGTTACATCTACGGCTGCGATGTTTCAAATTGAAGCTTGCTAGGAAAAGCGAGGCTTATTTGACAGTTGAGAGCAGTCGACAGCCGTCATCGGTTCTGCGACAACAAGTGAACCGGTCTATGCTCTTTTTTCGGCGTACGGCCTAGGGTTGAGCGTTGAAATCACTAGCTAAGTAGAGTCAATCCGGTTTTCAGCGCCTAGAGAACCAGTGTAGAACACCTTTATAGAACTGATCTTCGTATTCCTGAAACACGTCATGCGTCAGGGCATAGACACTCACTGCAGTCAGGTTGGCGAGTGAAGAAGGGTGTCGCATCATAAAGCTCGGTGGCTTAGAGAATTCCGTTCAAGAATGCAGTCGAGTATATTCCGGCGAACGGCGATACCGTCACCACTCTGTTCTTTCTTTTGATTTCGTTCATCAGCCCAGACATAAAGAATTTAACTGGCAGCAGGCATCGAAGGTGGCTCTATGACAATAGTTTTAATCTCGCATAGTCTAATATTTCTTTAGACAGGCAAGTAACATCGTCATCCTTATTCAGAAGGTACTCGGTAATTAGTTCCTTGCTGCCCTATGGAAGTAAACGTTCCACGATGCTATTTTTAAAGATTCTTTCGTGGCAAGGAGTTATAACGCTGTTCGCTTGTTTAACATGGTACTTGCAGCACTAACAGATACACGCGAGTTGTCTACTCAGGACACAGTAGTAGTAGACAGAAGATTTACAGTTGTGACTATTGATGATTAAAAGCGACAGAATATCGGGATCATAATACCTGCTGGGTTATCTGTTCCAGCAGGTTTTTTGTCCATCCATGGCCGCCGTTTTTCGGAACGGGAGCCATTTCAGCTGTAGTCCCAGATGAACCACTGCTTACCAGGTAGACATTTCCGACGACAATCCGGGTTTGAGATCACTAGGTCCCAGAGAGACCTCTCAGTCTCGGATGACCTTTTATCGTGGTTTGTCGCTCTCTGTCTACCACTAGCGCGGAAACTCGGACTATTTGTTCGTGGTTTGTCACCTAGTAGCTCGGGTGCTGGTTATAGATCCCAGTGGGAGGCTGTCGGTAACCGCTTGACATCGAAGCTTTATCTGGCAGTTTGTAGTAAATAGAGCAGAGCAACTCTAGACCAACCGGGGCCTCCCAGTGATGCCCATGGCACCTTTACTATGTGATCCTTCAAACAACTTCACTGCTCACAGATTTTGAGACGGTCACTCGACGTGCATCAAGTCCAGCTCGAGTCCTATACAAATTCTCTACACTCATACTAAATACTTATCTCATACTCATACGAAACTTATATTATTTGGAGCCTAAGAGTCATGCCAAACATGGCTTCTTATTTGAAGAGCCGAGTAAGACATTGTTCATGAAGAGATGCGCCAGAGCCTAAGACCTGTGTGAGAGCCGAGCCGAGCCGGGCCAGATCCTGAAAATCCGGTTCTTTCGCACCTCTAGCACCAAGTAGCAGGGCGCTAGATACCAATAAGCGCACATAAGTAATGGCAATGTCTGGTAGCTCCTAATACTGGTCTAATATCACTGGTTATTTTTATTTGAAACCTAATAGCTAGTACCCCACTTCAAGAAACCCTTCGGTAGCTAATACTCCCACAGAATTTTTGGCACCTCCTGCAATCTTTGGAAGGTGTGGTATGCCGGAAAACCACACCGTCATCAGAAAAGCGGAAGCACTTTAATATGATCCAGTGTCGTACACTTCACCAATTTGTCTCTATGAACGCTTGATATTGATGTCGCCTCAATAAAGACCCCGTTGAAAATTCGTAAATTCATGTTTTTGGCAGATATCAGATTAAATTCTGTGCAGCTTGTGTCCACAAAGAATGCTAAAATTGAAGGATATTCCTATTTCGGGTGCCAAACTCTATTTGTACATGGTTTCATTCGATTTGCAAAGAGCTGAATTAAACATGCTAGCTCATAGAAAGGTCGATTTAGTTTGATCGACAACACCGATTCGATTCTCCTTTGACTAACCATAACTGCTGAGATGCTGTTTCAAAGCGTGGTTCTTGCTGCAGTTTGCAAGATATTAAAATGTAGTCAAACAATACAACAAATGCTTATAGCTCGATCACCGTTTATAAGAAAGAAATTAGTCCAGCTTCATTTAGGGTTTGTAATTTATGAACATAAATCACATTTTGAAACTATGGCGTTATTCGAAATTTTATTATGGCGTTTTCATTTGGGAATGCTCGTTTCTACTCGAATTACTTTGAGTTGACTGCCCAGTGTCTCGATTTAAAGAATTTGAGATTTTTTATGCGATGCCTGAAATATAGACAGCTATAAATTTTAACCAATTTTGTCGGTAAGGAAAACAAAGACTGCCCACAAATTGCGGCATACATTTAGAATGTGAAAACAGCTAACACGAAAATGATTTGGCAATTTTGCGAAACAAGCAGTGTATTCAAAGGAGTTCAACAATTTAAACAGTAATCTATTTCTGTTCCGTAAGTTACGTGAATCACGTTGGCCGCATGTCAATAATTCGTTACGTGAAATAAGGGTCTACTTTCTGGTATCGTAATCACATCAACAGTTGAATGTTGTACAAACGCAGCTACATTGTTACGTCTAAGCGATGACCTTAGATAAAAAGCATACCTATCCTTGAAAGCCTTTCAATAAAAATAGCAGTATCTAACGCGCTCTGTTATTCAGGGTGTGTCTGATACGGTGTGGTGTATATTGGTTTCACGCGATGGTTGCCTTACAACAGGTCTCTCCTTTTTATGAGGTTTCAGAAGTTTCTAACTTTAAAAATCATCGATATATGTCAATGGCCGTCATATATAATACAGTGCACGTTGATAGCACAACACGATTGATATATTTATGTAGTACTTTTAATCTTACTGCGATGACCTGTCCAAAAATACGTGTATTTTACTAAATGTAAATATCTAATTCGCGTCACGTATTACAGATCCGATCCGATTATACCGACAACCATCCGAGTCAGCTTGTATTCATACATATGTAAAAATTTTTTCCTCAGTGCTACAAACTGCTAGTTGCTTTAATTGTAATACCAATCACGAACATTGACACGAATTTAGTGGTAAATGGCGTGGCGCTGCAGATTTTCTAGTAACAAGCATTGTAATTGGCACAAATCCAGCAGGTATAAACATATTTTATATTACAATTTTCATTGAGTGCAAACATTTATCTGTGCATGCGGCAAATAAATACACGAAAATTACGTGATCAGCTTACAATTTAGTCTCATAAAGTGACAAATATAATTCGGCACAGAACAAATATTTCTGCACAGTTATAAACTTTAAGGCATAACTGTTCATTGGCAGCAGCGGGATCGAATCCATTTCCCTAAGCCATAAGCCATATGAACCCCATGCCAGGCACTATTATTGAGAAAATTTTAGCAATTATGAGTAAAATTCAAAAACTTTCAGCAATAGATAAAGAAATGTGGAATATTATGAGAAAAAATTATTGAATATGGAAAAAATATTGGGCGCCCTAGCCCCTGGCCGTCTTCCACGTCGGCATCATCTATTCCCCTAAGCTCATGGATCTTAGAAATCTATAGCTTACAATCTAAGAGAGCGGCAACAACCAATACTCAGCCCGGCCCGACTGCTACCATTAAAGTAAATGCTGTTTGCTCTACAGTTTAGCATTTCCCAAAGGTTTATCATGTACATCAGATCTAATACTGTTGACATAATCTCAAAGATGCGAATCATCATATCTTTTTTACATCAAAGAACTGTATTTCGTATTAACTATGTCAAATTTTTGCGCAATTGCGGGCTGCATCGTTTCGGCCCGAGTTTTATACACTATTGATCGATTCCTCATAGAACCAGCAAAACGTTCAAATTATTGCGCAAGTGCAGACACACGCCGCACAACTTACAGTGAACGAATCGCTACAAATGCACGTTTTTGACAAATATGTCACTTTTGTACAAAAGGGTTAACGAATGGTTATATATATAAAACTCAAATAGGCATATATATATTTAACTCAAAAGGCGAGAAGCAAGTGGATGCTCGAAAGGCTATGCTTCAAAGAACCTGAAACAAAAGGTCTTTACTGTTTGTGAGAATATGAATAGCTTTCTCAGCGACCTAAATTTGTATTGTGAGCTGAATGTGGCCTTAGGATTATCCCAACCAACTAGCGCTGGTTCAAATTCGCTAGTCAGTATTTGATAATTCGGCTGGGAAGATTAAAATATTTATACACGCTTATTTACTGCTAAAATTGTGTTGGAATGAAACTTAAATACACTCTAAACTTTAAATAAACAAAATGAGGTATTTTATTACGAAAATTATAAAAATGGCTTACCAACGCCAAGTTTTTATATTGCAAATCCGATAAATTGCAAGATAAACGTCCAAAAACGCAGTTTTAAAGTTTATAATGTCGTCTACCCAAAACAACGTGCAATGACGAATTGTACAGCTTCAGCAAACATTAGCATCGTACAATCTTTACATTGACGCTTTTTTGTTGTCAAAATTGTGGTCTACTGACACGAATGCTGAAATATGTTGGCAGGGGCGCAGCAATCTATTCAAAACTGAAATGGCGCACTCAAAATGTAGTGCTAGGCGAAATTGTGGAAAATTGCCATACGGGGCGTTTGGTCGAAATTAGGCGGGCCAACGCCGCACTTGCTGAGCTCCTGTATGTTTGTATTAAAACAGCGTAAAACAATAGAATTGCAAACGTCGCAGAAATTTGAACAAGTTGAATTGCACGATAGCTGTTAACTGTGAGGCACCAGTTTGTTGCATCAACTATTGGTTTGCCTCTAGTGAATGGCCACAACAGGTGCCAGCCGTCTCGAGCAATGTTCAAATAATCTGAATTTGGATGCATTACCCTATTTCATAACAAAATTTGGTTATGCTTTTGGGATAGGTTGCTTTTCTGAGACAACAGACTTGCAAAGTCAAATGAGATTACATATATCAATATTACATGCTTTCAAAGTGCACTTAGTTGCTCAGTTCTATTTATTCTTCCAAAGTGCAAATTTACACATAATTTGTGTCGTAAAGTTTGGCAAATTTTATATACTGAACCAAATATTTATGTAAAATTAACATGTTTAAAGCATAGGTCCTTGTAGAGCGGGGTTTACCGCCTAAAGAGTCGGAACCTTCTGTTTCATATTTACACCCTGAGGAATATTACCCCCAAAACTTTATGTAATATTGCTGTGTTTAAAACACAGGTGCTCATAGAGGGAGTGTACAGGGGTTGACCGCCTAAACAGTTGGAATATCCTGATCCATAATTACCTCAGAGCTGATCATTAACGTGACTACCCCACCCATGTGCTTGAACCACGACATCTATACACACAAATGTTCTTTGAAATCATCATCTATACCCAAGGTGCCAAAAGTTTTTAGACATCCCCAGGTTCTTGAACCATCAAATTTACACTCCATCCATGGCGTTTAACTATTATATTCAGACCCAAAGTTGTTGACCACAAAATTCAAATCCTTAGGTTTCAGCGGGGGAGGCGTCGACTTTTTTGAAAATTTTAAATGTTCGATCAGCAGGTTCCTATGCGCAAGATTTCTTACGTACTGAATTTGGTGGTTAAGAACCTCGGGACGGCACACATACAGAGGACGATAGTAAGGCAAGACTGAAAAGCGTCACACTTCTCAGCGGAGACAAGTATCGTGGTCTCATGGTTGCTGTTTCCGGGACAGTTGCCATTCGCCAACGTAGCGAGGTATTTGAGAAACAACGGTCAGACGTGTAACGTTCGATATGCAGTAAACTTTTGCTGGTAAGTGAAACATTTGACAAAAAGCGAGAACAAATTCACGGCCTGGCAACTGTGACAAAAGCAAGGCTGCAGTGCATAAAATACTTTAAAGCTTTGAAACGGTGTGTTTAACTCAACGTAATTTTCCTAAATTCAAGGGTATATTCATAATTAATCGTAACGTCGTGATGTGTTAGATTAGTAACGCCACTTTTAATGTAAATATATACATCTATTCCGCGTAAAACGTCAAACCGGGGTTAAGCCGATGGTATTACGAATGCCGCATAAAGTCATATATAAGCTTACACGGTGACAAATTGTGCCAAAACTGGCAATTCATCCCAATATTTACAAAACAGAATTTGCATTGCTACATGTCTAGATCAATGGTGTTGGCCAGCTGCTGTTTGGTTTTGGTGTCATGTTGAGGAATTACAAATAAAATGAGCTTGCCACATAAAACGGTATGTGTTCAGTAAAAATTCATTCGAGGACAGTAAAATAGCAAAAGTTCACTGACTTTGACCAAAAATAATGTCTTGAGGACCATGTTCGGCGTGGAAACTATTATTATAATTACCGCTTAGTTCCTCAGAGTACCATTGATCTTTTGAATTTCGAATCAGATCTATTTGTCAAGCTAGGAACAGCATCTGCAAAGCTTTGATCTTACTAAGTAGATGTATACAAATCCATGCAACTGGTCAACCGTTTAACCCTAAACAGAAGTGGATTAACAATAATGCTTATGTATGTATGCATGTTACGGTAAAGGCACGGCGTAAAAGACAACTTATGCACATTTACCATTAGCTCAAGACTATCTCTAAATATAATTGTCCAGGTAAAAACTAGCCTGCTAGCCACAATAAATTACTACTCATAAGAGAGGTGGTATTATCCCCCTTAAGGTTCGGATCCCGTTCGGGGTATCGCCGATCCCACCCCTGTGAGGTAGCCTAATTCCCACATCCTCCCCGAGGGTCCGCACAAAGCCCACATAACCATCAAACCCAGTAACCTGGTCGAAATTGTACAACTATGCTTTGACGTTTCACCATAGATACAGCACATGTAAATACAAGGAGCGAGTGTTCTTGTAGGTTCTTGACGCACGCGTAGAATAGCAAAGTAATATTTTTAAGAACTTAAACAAAATTTCAAATTAACTGACAATTTGCACTAAAAAGTGTGCAAAAACGTGCATTTGCTTTACCGAAGTCAAATTTCCAAATAATGCGTACATCGTCGACAAATCCACGTTTCCCATTACCAAAACACATCAAAGTTGCTGCTTAAATAATGTAAAAACGTTGCATTAGCTTTGTTAAAATATTCGCTAAAATATTTTTTGAGTGGTACACAAAAAGTACGAAAGAAGTGAGAGAACAAACGCTTGCTTATTAGCTAGCTATCATCGCATCTTACCATAACGTTAACTTTGACTATGTTTTCAACGTAGAAGGCTGATTGTATATGCATATCTTCTGACTGGTTTTTACTTTGTTAGCAAACCACTTCCACTAAATATGTAATTATGTACCCCATTTGATGTATATAATCATGTCTGATATAACTCAGAAACCGGTGATTTACTAAGAATATCACAGCTTATTCAAATAAGCCTGCCATTCAACATGGAATGTATCAGTATAATCTTTATATTGAGATCATATCCATTTCTGTTTCCCCAATAGAGGTGGGAATTTAGGCCCGCCGCACAGTCCAGCGAGCTGGGCCGGGCACCGCGACACCTGATTAGGAACGGGCCAGGCGAAATGTTGCAGGTATGGAACGGGCCGGGTCCACCTCGACTTCCAATGGCCGGTCCGGCCGAAAAATTTCTGTTCGTTACTACCTCAGTAGAATACCGAACGCTTGGAACACACACGGTTTGATAATCATGGGTTCGTTTTAAGAATTTCTTGTCTTGCTCATTTCATGTATGCGTTTTTGTCTTTATATCGCTTGTATTGAGCTTGCCTACACCCGATTATAAACGGACCAGGCTGGACTGGGCAAAATATTGCAGCTCCTGGCCAACCCGAGGCGAAATCAATTTCCAGCGGGCCAGGCGTGGCCGGACCGAAAAACTTAGTTCCCTCGTCCATTCCCCAAATACACTTTCTTGATAAGACACATTTTGCACTTAAAATCAGCTAAGATTAGAATAACACATTTCGATTAATGTTTGTTAAGCATTAATAATTATACCGTTCGAAACTTTCGGACTTATCGTCTGTAAATAGCTTAAACATTGTTTAATGTATGAGAGTGTTCCTATATTGTTATGTGCATGGCTACTATAATAGTTCGAAGTTGGCTGCACTGTAAGTACAACAAAAAGATGGGTAAATGTCAATGTAGCAATCTCACAGGGTGGCTATACGAATTCACCCACTAATTGGGTAACAGTAACGACAAAATATAGCACCGAATTGAATGCTATAAAAGCGTATGTACGGTAAATCGTTCTCTTCACAAAACACTTATTGTAATTTAGACGAGTGGGTACGTCTTGCTGCTTTTTTAACAGTTGAGTTGTGAGATAGTCAATGATAGCTAGGTAACGAACAATCGAATATCAGGACCATAACTGTAGAAATTCCTGATTAAATTTAAGTAATGTAAATTTAGTTTAAATTAAAAAAATTATATTAAAAAGAAAGAAATATATTTTAATGTGTTATAATAAATTTGTGAATATATGCATAAGTAATTGTAAAGCTTCTGATTCCGTAACAGCGGATGGCGATACTATACTTGACAACAGACCATCAACCTAAGTTAAGTTATATCTACTGGTGATTGTATTATCAGGTATACTAAATGTTCCACACGGCGTAGATGTTACAAACAAACTTAGATATTCGCTAGAACACACAAAATCGAGCAAAAGTGTTCCAAACTATAACCAATGTCACCGGCTTTATGATTACATGTGAGTAGTATAGTAGGAGGAATACGAACACAGAGGATTTGAGGATTCATTCACCTTCATTTTTCCAGAAAAATTTTAATTTTTTGTTTGGGGTCATTAGAGGGGTACCGGGTTGTACGGGGTCATATGGTGGTGCCATGAGGAGGCAAATTACTGTTATGTTTATAAAAATTCAGCAATTAATTAACGAACTAGATCCAATGTTGAAACGGTTATACAAAAAATCAACGTACAACTACACAACTGCAATTATATTTTCGTGATAAATTAACAACGCCGTTCCAATATGTTGCTGTACTACTTTGAGACGAAAATCCTCTCTACGCACGCCGCACGATAATACATTGTTGTGTATGATTTCTGTTGTAGTTATTAGGTTTACTTAGAAAACACGTTTGATTTTTTTGACCTCTGGCCTCCGTCATTGAAACTACCTATAGCTCGGTTTCAAACGAATTATAATAAAAATATGGAAAATAAATTACCGAAATGCAAATATAAAATACATTTTTTTTCGGATAACGTGGTATTAATTATAATACTAGTTAAGCTTGCTCTTGTTTCCTGCCATTGTGCTATGTGATTGTGAAATAATTTTCACTATATACTACGAAACTAACTTAGTGCTGCAAGGGAAACCAGTAATTGCGACACAGGTTTCATTCATAAAAATATGCCTTACCTGCAAAATGAAACCAGGAAAACGGTGTCGATTTAGTAACTATCTGTGTCACATATCGAGATTTTTATTGAATTCCAACGTTTTCATATACTAAGTGAATGATTCGTACGTTTGTTTGACAGCAACTATCTTATTGCGATATCCCATTTTCGAATAAATCACGTGCGCATATGTTTTTATGTCAGCCTTGACACACAGTTTTCAAATTACGTTCCATATCAACACTTTTAAAATTTCTAAATCTTCAAGTCCAAATAACTTTAGCTTCACCTCTTGTAAACAAATATTATTCTCTTTTACTTGAAGTATGTAACAGCCCTGTCACCTTCTTCCTTATTAGTATACTAAAATATTTACACTCATCTGAAAACAGCAGCGCAAACTTCTAAAAAGCAAATAATCATTGCCAAAATCAAAAATTAAAAAAACTAGTTTTTAAACAACGATTTGACGTAACTCTTTTACTTCTGCTGAACTCGTTAACGTCTCTAAAGTCATGCTAAGCCGGATTATCAGTAACACAACAAAAATAAACTAAAGTCAGTTATTGAACGTTGTATATAATGTATATTTCGGAAAAATTTTTTTAATTTTATAAATGTTTATGTAAGTGCACAGAATGGTAACTAAGGGACAAAACCCAACTACCTCTATCCAACACACCTCAACAGCTGCTGTGGAACTATACCATACGACGCACTGTAATTAGCCAGCAGTGACGTTCATATGTGCATGCGATAAGAACTGGTACAAATATCCTAATAATTCTTTCTGTGTCCTTTTGGGCTACTGCAGTGACCGAAAAACGTATCCGAAATGTATTCTAGCTCATCCCTTAGTTCGGATTAAAAACAGGTGAATAAAATCAGCTGAATAATTTTTTTAATACTTTTATTTCTGGCACCAGTTATAAAGCTAGCATCAAAGTATATATTTATTTTTAGCATATCAATTTTACCTTAGCAATCATAGTAATATTTGGAAAACAATTCTTCAAAGGTAAACATGGTACGTGATTGTGGTCATTATGGTGGTATACACATATATATAATTCTATTGTAAAATTTCTTAAACAGTTGGTTCAAAAGCCTTTTGGTTCTGTAACTTTGTTTGTGGGCTCTGAAGACTGTATCGTAAAGCTTTGCTAGCCTGTAATATATCACAAGTAGTACGCATATTTTACACTAACCCCAATATCAGCGCCACATTACAAAAAATATATGAAGGCAGATCCTAAATTAAGCCGATACCCACAGATTCTGACCATACTTAAAATTTCGTTTTCTTTTCGCTGCAGGTAGTAGCAACTACAAGGTATATATCGCGAATTCACCAAAAATTTTATTAATTCATATTGCCAAATTTACACACCTAGCCTTTAACTTTAAATAAATTCTGAATTCTCTGAGGTTGAGTAACAAATACATTGATCACATCTCAGAATTCTGAGGCTGTATGTGACGTGGAGCCTCGGACATGCGCGGATACTTTTCAGGTAGAGGCAAAGCTAGGTTTTGTCCAGTCAATATAGCGTAGAATTAAAAGTCACAAGAGGTAGTTTGCCATAAATTGCATATTGTTAACCCCACTGTTGATCCTTCAAACTACTAGGTTAAAAGCAGACTAAAAATTGAACATAATAATTGATGTTTTAGTGACAAAATACTACCATCGTTGCGCGATAAAATAATACGCTGCATAAAACAAGAAAGTTGTCATACATAAACCAGTATTCCATTATAGCTACTCACAGCTTCTTTCATTTTACTACCATTCGGCAAAACCCACATTGAAAGCTACTCACATTTTAATAAAACGAACAATTTCCAATTCATGGGACTCCATCGTTTGAAATTTGTAGCATGGCTTGAAATTTGCATGCCTAACACAGTGTGTTTGAAGCTCGGAGAAGTCTTGTCATGTCGATGCAAGAACTAATATCGAACTACCAAATTTTTTACTTAATTTTGAGAAAACTGTATAAATATAAGTACCAATGAGAATTAAATATTTATATATTTTGTTTAAAGGTTAAAGTTGAGCTGGAAGAACTGATGACCCTATTCCAATCGCTAGAAGAAGAGCTGGCAAATCAGGAAAATGTAAGCATTAAGTACCTGGATATCGTTATACGAAGCGCCTCAAATGGCGAAATCCCAACTGTCGCACATTTCTGAGCTATACCTATAATTTATTTAGCTCTAGCAATGTAATCATAAATGTTTCTGTGGTGTTAAAGCAGTAGAACCAAAACGTTAGACGTGTTACATAATCCTATAAGGCAATTGTTCGCCCCCAAAAAGCAAGAACTCGACCTGAATTTTGAAAATGACACGTTTTTATTGGACCTATTTTAGACTTTGGCTCATGGCTCGAAGACGGCTACTCTGACAAAAAAGAGTAGCATAGTAAAGTTGTAGTTCTCGCAGAGGCGATTTCCGTTATGATCTCCATTATCTAATTATACGCCTCTGAGAAAATCTATCGTTCAACATTTCCGAAGGCTCCATACGCCCATAATTACTAAGTACAAAATCGACGTCACTTTTTGTGTTTTCGGCCAGGAAAAAATGAGGTTAGGCCATTAGTTTTAACAGAATGGAAAATTATATACCATAAGGCGTTTTGGTCATTTTAATGTTTTATAACGTAAAATGGCTCAAAAATAGCATTTTTAATTTTAACGAAACAGGGCCTGGAGTTACAAATTTGACCCTAACTAGATGGCACTACTAGAGAACATCACCGCGAGCATTTTGAGAAGCCGCGTACATAAATCGTACCAGTAGTTCATGAGTTATGACTGCCAACAACTATTTGCACTGGATACGTGATCTTAATTAAATCGTACAAGAACCACTAACTACGGTAGTTAAGCATAATGCATGTCAACAATATGTTTTATAACGTATGTTTCGTAATGTGACTACGTGCTGCTTGGCAAATTTATAGCGAAATAAAATTTTTAGCTCCGAAACCAACAATTTCAAAGCGAAACCGGTGAAACAGAAAACAATATAAATGCAGAGAATGGAGGATTGGAGCGAGGCGATGCAGAGCAGGTGGGCAAAATATTATACATTTATGGTAAATACAAATATAACAGCATTCATATGAAACTCTGCTTCTGTAAAGTGAAATGTTTCCTTTGGTAAATGCATTATGTGGCAAATATGGTGAAGTCGTGTTCTATATATAGTGAACATTTCGCTTTGAGTTTAACGTATAATAATAAATTTAGGTATTAGTTTAACCTTAATTTCAGTATAAAAGTTTCAAAATCAATGCGGAACTTCTTTTCGATTTTTTGTTTGATTTATTTTTATTGGATGTATAAGCCGCTTGGAGACATTCCGTTGCATTCAAAAATCATTAGATTTACTATTTCTTTACAGGAAATTCCACAAAGTCGGGTTGAGCTGGAGTCCATAATAGACCGACTGGATCGTGAAGATCCTACTGGCGATCCTAAAAACTACGCACACCTTTCCAGAATGGTTGTCGAAAACTTTCCCGAAATTAGTAATGGAATGCGACCAAACTTCAATGAGGTTGGTGAGACTCTTAATGTGCGATTAGTATAATTATAATTCCAGCTGTTAAATGTATTGCGAAATTACCTAATTAGAATAGACCTTATTGATTTAGAGCCAGTTTCATTTCTTATCGTACGTCGACATACGTCAACAGTTTAGAACATATGGTTTTAGCAAAAGCAACAGGAGCTTCATTTATAGAATGCAAAATAAACATAAATTTCTGCAAAAAATGTTCATTTCGATATTGGCTTATTTTGATTTTGTAAAGAACAGCGAAAACACTCACATGGTACAGCTATGCTGCATAGTTTCCTGTATCCTTGTATTGTATCAGTCATGTCACATTTATAAGATTTGCTAGAAGTTTTTGTAGTTTGTAATGGCTCGAACAAATCCATCTATCAACATATCTATCTTGACTATCAATCTTAAACCACAGACAGAAGAAAATAACAAATCCGCAAATTAGTTTAATGTCGCGTGACTAACTGTTTGTCTTGTTCATCGCATCCAGCTTCAAACTAATTTTTTTAACGGGCACAGAACTGACGGAATATAGTTGTATCAAAAAATTCACAAAATAACTACTGGAGAAACCACCAAATTTCTTACCGATTAAATAATTTTAGAGTTCGGTATCAAACAAAAGGCCCGAGGAAGAGTCAAGCGGAGAAGAAAATACATGTACCCCAAAACCGTCTGAAAAACGCCGCCGCGAACCGTTTGCTTCAACGCAAGGAAACACCAAGCCAAAAATTGAAGAACATGTCATTGAATACGAACTTAGCCTTGCAATCAAGGTATGAATAAAGAAGTGGATACTAATTTTAAAATATGAATTTAAAAGACAATACTTCTAGGCAGCAAATATATAAATAAGCGCGTCTTTGGGCGAGATCCCAACTTCCGTTAACTAAAAGTTAACTAAAACAAAGACATTAGCTATGTTCTTAATCAAAAATTATAAATTCAATACAAAAATCCCAAAAACTCTGGGCATTAAAAGAAAGTAAAGAAGTGGACCTAGAACTTTCACGCCAACTGAAGTGCAAATGAGAGTCCAAGTGGAATTGAATAAAAAATTTATCAAAATACATCCACCAGTTAATGAGTGATGCCGGGCACAAAAATTGGCAATTTTCATACTATTTTCACAGAATTTTGAGCACTAAGGCCCAGGGGAAGTTGGAAATTAGATATTAGTACCTAATACTTAATCATTTAGCGAATCATAAATATTCGTGCAGTTTGATACTTAACCATTGAATTAATTAAAAACACTAAAAATGTGAAAATTTTTGTAGCTTAAAAATACCTAGTCTACATAATCATATCTTTCATTCAATTTTTTCAGGAAGACCTGAACTACAGCCAAGATAAATTTGACGTTCAATATACGCCGACAGTTACCCCTGAACCCTGCGCTGAGTGCGACAAAATGCGACCTTCAAAGCTCGTCTTACCCATAAAACCTTCACAACTGGAAAGTAGTGACGACGAAGGAATAAACCACTCAGAAATATTCGGTTCGCCGGCCTCTCCGGAATTGCAGTCTCCCAGTTATTCACCATTGGCGTCTCCAGAGCCACAAGATGAGCCTGAAATACCAGCCTCGCCGGAGCCTGAACAAGCTACCAATGGTACCGGTGCAGCAGTTCCACCACCGCGCATTTCCACACTCAGTGGATTTCGAGTGCAACTCAGTGGTGGTGGAATGGTCATTGTCAATGGTATTACTGTTAAGGGTGCGAACTATGGCGTATGCCATGAACCCGGCGGCGGTTTTTCGATAAAGTTCAACCCTGCATAAGATTGGTAACAATGCAATGTGTTGTCAGACATCGAATGTAAATAACTTTTCGATTTAATATTTTGTATATCTACGTGTAATCATGTGACTTAGTAAATCAGAAAATTTGAATTTACAAAATAAAAAACGCGCACTACCGTTAGAAAACGAACACCAAATGTCTATGCCTTTGATGTGAACTACTAAATATTTTAAAATTGTTGCCTTGGAAATATTTTAAAATTTGCGCGTAAATTTGAAATAAAAAACGCGCACTACCGTTAGAAAACGAACACCAAATGTCTATGCCTTTGATGTGAACTACTAAATATTTTAAAATTGTTGCCTTGGAAATATTTTAAAATTTGCGCGTAAATTTGAAATAAAAACGCGCACTACCGTTAGAAAACGAACACCAAATGTCTATGCCTTTGATGTGAACTACTAAATATTTTAAAATTGTTGCCTTGGAAATATTTTAAAATTTGCGCGTAAATTTGAAAAACACTACCAACGTAACGGAATACTTCCGTTGTTGAATGTATAACACCCGTTGTCACACAAAGACGATAAATTTAAACGATATCAAGATTAAGGCTTTTCAGTCAAACGGTATATTATGTCAAATATTAGAGTCGACATATTCGTTGCTGGTCACATTTTGCTACAAATTACGAAGCATATCATTTAAGTGTACGAATCCTGCTAGGTTTAAATTGTGGAGGAGAAAACAAAGACAAAGTCATGAATGTAATTATACCGGTAGAAAACTGTAATATTTGTTTCACCACTTTTATGCGCTTGCACTGCCATGTTTAACTGCAATTTTAATTACTGTATTTTTATGGCGAACGTGTATACGAAGCATTGTCTCAATAAATATAATATTTATCTTTGTCTGTATATAGCAGGAACAGAAATAGAGGGGGCATCCCTAGATAACTGATTTTAGAACTTTTAAAATGATGTATCGTTATTTTCCTATGAAAACTGGTTACAGTGGTGCATTGAATAATATCAAAAAATAACATTCATACGACTTGACACACTAGATAAAAATGGTTCGTCTTAAACATTTTGATTCGTGTGGTTTTCGGAATAGCTGAAAACAATGGGTATATTTGTTCAACTTTGCGATGGAATACGTTCTGTGCACTAAGATTTATTTGACTTACCGATATGGTTTAGACTTCCATATCAAGTGATAAAACGTAAATTCATGCCTTTTATTTACCCTTCAAACTTAATTAAGCTTAATTAAGCTATAGTGTGGCAAGAGTAGTTCCAGAATATCATGTTATGTGGGTACTGTTGGTCTCTGGACAAGGATCATAGGGCTCCAAAAATGGCACATTTTGGGTCAAAAACATGTTTTTTCAGATTTTTTCGAAAAACAGACTAAATATTAGCAAAATTCAAAAACGTACTGCAATTTTGTGCTATATCGAATCGGATCGTTATCATAATTTCGACACTAGCTATGTAACCCTTAAGTATTAGCTTTGTGGATTTTTTAAAATTAGACTTCTAGAACTATCAAAGGGCAACATTTTGCGCAGACTTCAATTTTGATAAAGACGTTAGACACAATCAATACAAAATATTTCGCTCGGGTACAAGCGCAAATTGTTTTTTTTCTTTTATTTAAAAATCAAAACACATATTACAGCAAAAATACACATAAACTGTAAACTATTTTTTCATTTCATCTCTAACTATCATCAAAAGTTCTCCTAAAACGTTTTTTCCTGGTATTTTTTTATCACTTTCGTATATAACGTCTTCATTTGACACCCCCGTACCAAAGTAGTCGTTGAATTCAGTGGCGATAGACATAGAGGATTGTGGAAAAATCTGCTGCTCAAAATATTGGTATATCTCACGGGCTAGATTCAAAGCATGGTAGTCTTTATGCACAGTATTGATAATAAATTCAAAGTCAAGCTGCAAATGTGATTTCAAAAATTTCTTTATTCGATTTCGTTTTTCATTCAGTTTAGGTGTTTCTTTCAATGGATTTTGATCGCAAACGTCTTTGTGGGTTCGCCAGTATTTGTCCTCCGCCACGAAGTAGTCCCATTGCCCTGAGAATAGACAGTCATTA